>NQII01006982.1:0-26601 GCA_002778355.1 Clitarchus hookeri | reverse complement strand
GGGGGGGGGGGATTCCTGTTATTGCACGCGACAAACTCACTTGAATAAACACGTATGTCCATGAAAACAAAAGTCCGTTCATTTGTTATGTATACAGGGACTTTTAAAACGCACTTGCGGAAATGAATTACGGCGAGGGATAAAAAACAGGACGTTGCCACGGAAATATGGGGGAAATGTAAGAGAAACGTTAGCCAACTTGAACTTGTAAAAAGTCCGCTGACTTCCCTTGCAAGTTGTTGTTCCGAAGTGTAATATGATTGGACAAGAAGTTAAAACATCGTGTGTTTTTTTTAATGTCTGTTGAAGCAAGGTTTTTGTTTTAAAATCGTAGCCGTAGCTGTGGTTTTGGTTATATCAGTTCTAGCCCAGTCTGTGCCTATTGTTGCCTAGTGTGGGGCGTAGACTGCAGATGGCGCGGAGAGTTACAACATGGCGACATTCACTCGTGGAGGGAGATGAAGAAGAGTTCGCACCCGAGATGCGCAGCAAACACATTACGTGAACCGACANCGACATTCACTCGTGGAGGGAGATGAAGAAGAGTTCGCACCCGAGATGCGCAGCAAACACATTACGTGAACCGACATTGGACTGCTTATCCGCCATTGCAACTATTGTATCATAAACGGCGTAGATATGGTTCGAGGTTAGAACACTGTTTATTTAATAAGTGCTTTGAGATGTTTTTTATAAATCCTTTTAACCTATTTGCACTGCAGTTTGATTACATTCAAATTGGTGAAAGCATCTAATTCATATAAAATTGGTTTACAATTTTTAATAGAATTAGAATAAATTCAAATAGGTNAACTTAAAGTTGAATAAAATGTGTTAGGTAAACGTTTGTGAATGCTGAAATTATTTCTTTTGTTTTCGGTTTTTTTTAATGCGTATAAGCGTAAGAATGAGCAAATCTTGTAAAATATTTTCTTTTCTAATATTTTTACTGTTTCACTTGACCGAGTAAAGGGATGTCGCCCATGGCAATGTTAATTATACATATGGCGGAAGGATACACTCTGTGCATACAAGTACATCTTAAGTAGGGTTTTCAAATGCGCTCAGTTTACCACGAACCTCATATTTAGTCTAAGTTTTCAACCCGAGTATAACAAACCTTATGCGCATTTAAAAAATTCGCCAGTGCATCCACCGATTTACACAGGACGTTCGAAAAATCATATTTCGGTTGCGTCTGGTTAAAACAACTAATCCATCAAAACAACTAATCCATCAGTTCAACAGGCCTGAAAATTTTGTAGATCTGGCGGATATGCACCTGCATCAACCGACGAATTTTCGAACGCTTCCTCCGTTCAATTAAAGTAACCACTCCCTCCCTCTCACAGCAACTTTCAGGCATTCCAAAATATTCATAGGTAATCCAACACGGATTGTTACTAACGGGCAATGGAAACTGCAGAATTTATGTGTGATTAAATTAATTTGCATCTTGAAGTAGACACAAATCACTCCATAAATAAAAGAACGCCACAACAAAAAAAAAATTCCGCAAATGGACTACACGCGGCTTACTGTGGCTACCGTTGCCTGCAGCGGAGAACTACAATATNTTGTTGCTCTTCGCCACCTCCGCCGCGTTCATGGTCGCCTGCTAACGATCTAATGGGGCAAAGAGCACTTTTTTTTCGAAAGCCCTAGATAATTTTTGTTTGTGTTCTTCCGCCACATGTAAGACACCATGAGGCCTGTTCACTTTATTCATGCGTTGGTCAAGTTAAACTGTAAAATTATTACAAAAATAAATATTTTACAGATTTTTTTTTCATTTTTACACGTATATGGATTTTAAAAAAAACAGGAAGCAAACAAATGTAATAATTTCAGTACTCACAAATGTTTACCTAGCACTGTTAATTCAACGTTNAAAAAAAACAGGAAGCAAACAAATGTAATAATTTCAGTACTCACAAATGTTTACCTAGCACTGTTAATTCAACGTTAAGTCATGGAACTACTTTTCCTCCGTCGTTACCAACGGTTGATTTCAAAAGTGCTCCTTCAAACAGTTGACACAGCACCGACAGGCATGATAGGGGGTTTTTTTTTCCCGCGCCCACTCACAATGTGTTCAGTGCAGTATCTGCGCTGTGTGCAGTTTATGAAGCACATTGAAGGAAATAAGTCATCACTTACAAAATCCCAGGCACTATCGAAAACCTTTACTTTCATTTCTTTGAAGTTCGCTTGTTTAATGGGTCCGCCTGCCTGCATCGTTTTTTTCCTCCTTTTTGTCCGAGAGTGCGGGAGCTATAAGGGTCACACTTGCACGCGCTACAAGTGCGCCATCGCCGCTATGCGCAGGGCTCTCAACTGGCGTGCAGTTAGATGGGTTCTAAGTTTTATTTGACGTTTGACTTACTCAGCCGATCGTAATCGTGCGTGACAAAAATTACCGTTGCATACATCACTAATATTTAAAACTTAGAACAATGGCTGGAAACGAAATAATGCTATGAAGAAAATTAATTTATATAGAAGCTCTCTGAGCATGAATGCTATTTCATGTGTTTTTTTTCACAATAATGTTAAGAACTCAAGAGCATTACATTTCTTCGTGCCGGAAATATCTCTGATAAATAATATTTAATTTAGCAAACAAAAAGTTACTAATTATATAACTANCATTTCTTCGTGCCGGAAATATCTCTGATAAATAATATTTAATTTAGCAAACAAAAAGTTACTAATTATATAACTAAAGAGCCTACTTTCCTCTATGGGTGCAAAACATTTTAATGAAGTTCTTAAAAGCTAAGAAGGTAGGTAGGCCTTGATGTCTCGTTGACAGCAATATCATTAGAGATGAAATCAGAAACATATGAAACTGTAGTAGGACAATAAGAAATACACATGGGCCTTATCCGGGACTCGAACCCAGCAAACTTCTTACCATAAGCTAGAGCGCAATAAACTGCATTATGAAGGTCGTATTCGGGGCATCGACTTGGCGTGTTAGCGGTATAATGTTTTGAATGATAGAGTTTACTAACCTGGAATATTTACAAAGTCATCATTTAGAGAATACGTGTTTGAGCCTCTTAAAGCAAGTAAGTTTATATGGCCACTAAAAAATGTCCTGCAGCACCAAAAACCTGTTACTTTACAAACCCTTCTGTAACACTAGTTTAGTGTAAAATTTGGTGGGAATCGGTTGATTGGTACTCAAGGTTGGCACAAAACCTCAATTTTTTTTTTCACTTGACGTTTTTCATGAATGAAGGAGAAAAAGGTTTTGTATTAGTACAATCGATAAATGTCATAGGTACAGCATGCAAGGTTAACTTAAAATCGGTCACGTATTTTCGTAGATATGGTACACAAAGCTAAAAAGTTTTTACAGCTGATATTCTGAAAATAGATGTCTGGCACACTTAAAACATAAATAAATATGGCCTACCACAGTATCACTTCTTTGCCAGATTTGGTAGAAATCGGTTGACTGTTTCCCGAGTGAGTGGCTCTTAACATAGAGGATTTGAGAGCCGATGAGGGTGAAGTGAGGTGAGTATGGAGCAGCGACGAAATTAAAGGGCGGGGNGGCTGTTAACATAGAGGATTTGAGAGCCGATGAGGGTGAAGTGAGGTGAGTATGGAGCAGCGACGAAATTAAAGGGCGGGGAAACGGGAGACCCCCGAGAAAAACCACCGATCAGTGACATCGTCTGGCACGATTCCCTCATACGAAAATTTGGGAGCGACCCCGCCGGGAACAGAACCCAGTTCGCCCAGGTGGGAGGCAAGTAATCTGACCACTACCACACCGCGGCCCCACTGTTCCCCCAGATATTTTCATTTTGGGCTGTCTTATAAAATGGTAGTGAAATGAGGCTCTATATATACAAGATTTTAAGGTTTTAATAGATACTCCCAGCATACAAAGTTAAGTTGAAATTTGTTTCGTAGTGTCATATATATAGCATACAAAGGGAAAATGTTTATTTGGCGCCATTTTGGAAAAAAGTGCCTGACCCACTCAAAACATATCAATTTACATGACCTGCCGTAGTGGTACTGGTTTGCCTAATTATGTGGCAATCTGTTGGTTTTCTCCAGAGATATGACATGGAAATTTTTATTTGTCATATGATGTTATCTTAGAAAATGACAGACACATGAGATTTTACGAGAAAAGATTTGTTGGCTGTAGTATATACTGCCATCATGCAAAGTTTAGATGTATTTGATTTCATGGTTTCGTCGATAAATCATATTAAGTTAAAACTGCTATATGGTCGCCATTCTGAAAATGATGTCTGAGCTACTTACAACATACCAGTTTACATCACCTGCTACAGTACCACCGATCTGCCAGATTTTGTAGGAATCCGTCAGTTGTTTCCCGAGATATGATTTAAAAGTATTTATTCGTGTGATACTATTTCACAAAATGGCGGACTAAAGAAAATTTACATAGGCACATTTTATAGTTGTAATATATACTGCCAGCACACAAAGTTAAGTTGGATTTGATTACAGGGTTTCGACGATATAGCATACTAAGCAAAGATAATGATACGGCTGCCATTTTGAAAATAAGTGTCTTACCTATTTAAAAGTTCAATTTTTAATCACTTGTGGTAGAATTACTTGTTTACCAAATTTGGTAAACATTGCAAAAAAATCTTTATTTATTAGTGTGGCTCTATCTCACAAAATAGCTGAAAAAATTGTCTATGTGTTTGCATATATTAATCTTGTAATATACACTGTCAGCATACACAATTTGGTTGAAATTGGTCAAATATGGTATCTATATCAAATAAATCTATAATATTTGTATACCACCATTTTGAAAATAAGTACCAGATCAATTTTAAACGTATGCATTTACATTACCTACCATAAGAGTACTTACTTGCCAAATTTGGTGAGATTTGGTGTAGTAGATTTTGATATTTATTGTAAAGGCTGTATTTATAAATGTGGTGCTACCTTCCAAAATGTCAGACCAACAACACTATCCATCTTGAAACCCAATGCTTACATTGACCACTGCCAACATACAAAATTTGGTTTAGATTGGTTAAACTGTTTCCGAGATGTTATGTATCACCTTAAATATTTAAGTGCCGCCATTTTTAAAGTAAGCACTCGACGTGGTCGAAAACTATAAAAGTCATATGTTCTTATTAAGTTTAATATGTGTATGTGTTTGCGTGTTCAAGAATTTTTTAGAGGTGGGCACACATGCATAGACACACACATATGCACACAAACACAGACAAGAAAGTGATCTCATAGGCCTTTCTTTCTTTGGGAAAGTAGGCTAAAAAGTCATTCGTTACATTTCTTTCTGTAGTGGACTTCAGGGAAACACAATCGCAGGAAATAATTAATGAATAAAAATTTAGACTAGATCCTGCCGTAAAAAAATTTGAAAGTGTGACACATTTTAAAGCACATTCAAGAATATGTAATCAAATTTGTTGAATGGAAAAAAAATTATGCACGTATTTCGTCTTCAAATTACCGAGGGAAAAGGCACACTGAGGCAAAATTACAGCTCTAAAATAGTTAAATATGTTACCACTTAAAGATGGAGAGCATCTTGGAACCTTTAACATAATATATATTCCGATGAAACCGTAAGCTCACCTGTCAGTTACACTAAAGTTTTCCTGCGACTAGCAACTGAAAAAGAAACAACAGTTTATGTTCTCTCGACACACAGAATTAGAACACGCTAAGTAATCAATAAGTCATATAAGAACGTTTTAAAAGCGATATGTAATTAATAAAGTTCGTTAAATAAACGAGCTAATGAACGTTTAAGTTCGTAAAGTAAAAAAACGAGTGAGTTTATTTAAAAATGAACGTAATATGAACGAATTCAAACTAATTCGTTCATTTTAAAAGTTCACTGCACAACACTGAAGAAAAGAAATGTGATTTACAGTCGTTGAAAATGATGTAGGATATTTACATATATGCTGTTTCAATAGTCTGAACACACTCATCGCCTCAGAAATAGTTGCACACACAAAGAAGTTGCAATGATATTCAGAAGGAAGGTAAAAGTCACCAAACACAACAAAATATTACAAACTAAGACTGGTATGAGCGATATTTATTGCGCTTACAAACTATTACAAAATTTTAAAGTCTGCTGGCAAAGTCAGGTTTTCTTAAACGGGTTAGAGGACCGTATTAAATACAAGAACTAATAACAATGTCCTAATTTTATTTGTAAACAATACAAATCTCCAAACACATTATCTCGACAACAATGGCTGTCACCTGCTATGTACAGCTAATGATTATGTAATAGTCCCTCACCTCACGGAAATGAACACAAACACACAATTAAAATCATTCGTAATATACAGTTTTCTAACACCTTCTGAATTACTATTAAGATTGTACATTTGCTATCTGACAGTGCCAGTATTTACAATCAAGCCTGTATCACTCGTCCATTCTGTCCCACCTTATGTCAATCCAAATATATACAGTGTTTCCCCGCCCGGAACGTCATGGAGAGGCCTGAGAGCCTCTGACGGCCCAGACTAGCCAAGTTTATTCACTTATCTTGCTATTTGGAAATATGGGCCGGCACCACACCTAGTTCCTCACTTCCTCGTTCGTCTACTATTTTCCTATCTACCGTACTAACCTCTTACTATCCGGGCGCATTCATTTTGTTTAAAATATAATTCATTTCAAAATAATATGTATATTCTAACAAACCATGTCGCGCTTCACAGGCTGTGTTCCAAATAACCAGTATCTGCACTAGCAATCGTAATTCCACTCACTCCCTCCCACAATTCCCTGCATACCATTGATTTGGAAAGGATCCACATTCGCAATAGCTCTCGAAATATGCTAGTGATATTGTCATGAGTTGTTTATTTGAAAGTTGCTTAGTTGTGTTTTCGGTCACTTGAAGTAACAAAACACTTTTTTTTTCGTAGTAATTGTAGGCAACGGAGATCCAAATATACAAACAATATCCAGAGAGCATGCATAGAGCATGCATCCAATTCTCACTTGCAACACGCACTGGTGCACTCGCACTCCATATGGAACAACACTGTGACGTCACTTCCGAGTAAAAGTGCGCGAGTGTAAATATCGTGACTATTTNCTCGCACTCCATATGGAACAACACTGTGACGTCACTTCCGAGTAAAAGTGCGCGAGTGTAAATATCGTGACTATTTTGAGCATGGCCACAGTGCACACTCTCTACAAGCTGAATGTCATATTAACATAGTCATGTTCACCGCCGAATGTCATATTCCCGTTATTATTATATGTTAAATCATTCATTTGCATTATAAAACAATTAAAGAATTCCCAAGAGACACAATTTCAATTACTTTTGGACCAAGTTCTTGGTAAATGAGTCGGACTTTGCACTGTATGGTTTTGGCTATACCTTGAAATCTAAACAAAAGTGAAATACAGTAATTTTGTTCATTTTTAAAACAACATGCGTAATTATAATGACTAATGGATAAACTGATGGAAATATTTTTAAAAAAATAATTGTTATGTATGTACATATTGTACTATTCATTCTAAAGTATAATCCAGTAGTCTCACTAGTATTTTTTCTATAAAATATAAGAATCATGTTAAGGGGTTGGGTTATGAAGACCAGAGGAATTGTGGGGCAAAATACACAAAATGGCCTCATGTCATGTGCGTTTTTCACGANCGTGTTAAGGGATTGGGTTATGAAGACCAGAGGAATTGTGGGGCAAAATACAAAAAATGGCCTCATGTCATGTGCGTTTTTCACGACAACTGTGTCACTCTGATTCCCGGAGTGCAATCGATAGCGAGNCTCGCACTCCATATGGAACAACACTGTGACGTCACTTCCGAGTAAAAGTGCGCGAGTGTAAATATCGTGACTATTTGGAGCATGGCCACAGTGCACACTCTCTACAAGCTGAATGTCATATTAACATAGTCATGTTCACCGCCGAATGTCATATTCCCGTTATTATTATATGTTAAATCATTCATTTGCATTATAAAACAATTAAAGAATTCCCAAGGGACACAATTTCAATTACTTTTGGACCAAGTTCTTGGTAAATGAGTCGAACTTTGCACTGTATGGTTTTGGCTATACCTTGAAATCTAAACAAAAGTGAAATACAGTAATTTTGTTCATTTTTAAAACAACATGCGTAATTATAATGACTAATGGCTAAACTGATGGAAATATTTTTAAAAAAATAATTGTTATGTATGTACATATTGTACTATTCATTCTAAAGTATAATCCAGTAGTCTCACTAGTATTTTTTCTATAAAATATAAGAATCATGTTAAGGGGTTGGGTTATGAAGACCAGAGGAATTGTGGGGCAAAATACACAAAATGGCCTCATGTCATGTGCGTTTTTCACGACAACTGTGTCACTCTGATTCCCGGAGTGCAATCGATAGCGAGTGCGGGGCCACATCAATTTACCTGCTTCATCCGCCCTTATCACACCACAAATATGACACAATTCGGAGAAACTATGAAGTTGGTAAATTGGTATGGCCGTGCTTGCTGTTGATGGCACTTCAGGATACAGAGTGGCGCAGATTTTGCGTGAAATCACAATTCTGTAGCAATTTTTTGGAATGAGAGTGGGGTTGATGAAATTGAAAAAATGACAATGCAATGGACAACATTTGTAACAGCGATTTTTTTGTTTTCATTCCTAAAGAATTCATTATGAAGACTAGGAGCTCATCTATAGGTAGGGGTTNGATGCCACGTCGTCTTGCGGCACTTCTGCGCTGCTCGGGGGCCCTACACGATATTAGGCAGGTGTACCAGTTTATTTGGCTCTTCAGTCTTCGACTAATGTCTGAAGGTATGCAGGAGGCATTTCACACCATGAATCCTGCAGGGCAGTCCACAAATACATAGGAGTGCTAGGCGGTGGAGAACTCTTCTGAACAGCACGTTGCAAGGCATCCCAGATATGCTTAATAATGTAAATGTCTGGTGATTTAGGTGGCCAATGGAAGTGTCTAAAGTCAGAAGAGTGTTCCTGGAGCCACTCGGTAGCAACTCACGACGTGTGGGGTGTCACACTGTCCTGCTGGAATTGTCCATATACGTCGGAATGCACAATGGACATGAATGGGTGCAGGCGATCGGACAGGATGCTTACATATCATTCACCTGTCAGAGTCGTATCTAGACGTATCAGGGGTCCCATTTCACGCCAACTGCACATGCCCCATACTATGACAGAGGCTCCACCAGCTTGAACAGTCCCCTGTTGACATTTAGGGTCCATGGATTCATGAGGATGTCTCCATACCCGTACATGTCCATCCGCCCGATACAATTGGAAACGAGACTCACCAGACCAGGCAACATGTTTCCAGTCATCAACAGTCCAATGGCGATGTTGGCAGAACCAGGCGAGATGTAAAGCTTTGTGTCATGCAGTCAACAATGGTACAGGAGTGGGCTTTCAGCTCCAAAAGCCCATATCAATGATGGTCTCTTGAATAGTTCGCACACTGGCACTTGTTGATGCCCCAGCATTGAAAGCTGCGCCAATTTGAGAAAGGGTTACACGTCTGGCACATTTAATGATTCCCGTCAGTCGTCGTTTGTCCCGTTCGTTCACGATATTTTTCCGGCCGCAGCGATGTCGAAGATTTGATGTTTTAACGGATTCCCGATATTCATGGTACACTCGTGAAATGGTCGTACGCGAAAATCCAAATTTTATCGCTACCTCGGAGATGCTATGTCCCATCTCTCGTGCGCCGACTATAACACCACATTCAAACTCACTGAAATCTTGAGAACCTGCCATTGTATCAGCAGTAACCGATCTAGCAAATTTGCCAGACGCTTGTTTTCTTGTATAGGCACTGCCGACTGCACCGCGTTACTCTGATTGGTTCTATACCACTGCTATTTGCATACACACGCCTATACCAGTTTTTGTGGCTCTCCAGTGTATTATACATACCAAAGCATCATCTTAGGGTCTCAGTAGATTTGTTACAGAAAATAAGAATTGCATAATAGGGGTGGATATGAACAGTGGCTGCCCTAGCAAATTTTTTAGGTGGTGCGAGATCTCAAAGTGGTGCCCCTANGCAGTGGCGGCCCTAGCAAATTTTTTAGGTGGTGCGAGATCTCAAAGTGGCGCCCCTATAAATACAAAACCTGCTAAATTATTATAGATGTATCTGCGGGGCAAGCAGTGGTGTCTGTCGCGCTTGACATAGCAAATGTTCATTCGCGTTAAAAAAATGTTGTCAATCCCGCTCGTACTACCTTAATGCACTCGACAACGCCACTGTGTTTGCCATCATGCCCTGCTGAGGTGACAAGTCGTAAAGATGAGAAATAATAACAGTAAATAATTTTGTTTGACAGGTTTTTTTTTTCAGCTAATAGGCTAGCTACAGACAGTCTTACAAAAAAACTACCAAAAACCACTTCAATGATAAACTTAGATGACCACCTTTCTGGCTTTGNATAATAACAGTAAATAATTTTGTTTGACAGGTTTTTTTTCAGCTAATAGGCTAGCTACAGACAGTCTTACAAAAAAACTACCAACAACCACTTCAATGATAAACTTAGATGACCACCTTTCTGGCTTTTGTGCTTGCAAATTTTTTTATTAATCCGGAATAATTTAACTTCTGGGCGATAGCGTTTTCTATGGACAAGATTCCAAGATCTGACAGCCTTTCCTGGCACATAGTAGAACGTAAGTATGTTTTTATAAGTTTCAATTTACTGAAACTTCGTTCCCCTTTAGCCACAGTTACATGTATAGTCAGCAAGATGCGAAGTGCTGTCCACACATTCGGAAAAATATCCTGCCAATCATTCTTTTTAATCAGTCCTAGAACTTTAAGTGGCTCTGCTGATTGAAGATCTTTTAATAATGGGTTCAAGCTCATTAATTCCTCAGCCAATTCACAACCAGACACGTCACATTTTTCCCCATCTGTTAAACTGATTTGCAAATCGGCACAGGCTTTTTCCAATATGGACCTTTCAGGAATTATTTTTATGTTGTATAAAAATGACCACGTATCATTGAATTTTGATAGTTGTTTAAATCGAGTGACCAATGTGCACTCAATTGTATCAATCATGGGGTAGAAAACGTTCATTTTAAACAATTCTTCAGGATCAGTTGGTGTCTCATCTACGGCTTCGTACTCAAATGATCGTTTCTTTCTTCGGGATCGGGCTGCCTTAAAAATTGGGTCTATCTCAGCCTGAGATGCTATTTCCTTAGCTGTTATTAGAACAGATGAAGAGGCTCGGTACTGTTTTACAAATTCTGAGCAGTTTTTCAGCAATTGCGATGCGTTTGGTAAATCCATAGATTCAGACTGCATAGCCTTACTTACAATGTTTACTTGAAACAATATATCATACCAAGCCACCATTGTAACTATGAACTCAAATTGCTCCATGTACTGAATTAGTGACAAGGCCTCTGATGCAGCAACTGAGTCATTTGATTCTTCATGAAGATTCAGAAGGGCATCACGAACTGAAGAGTAGTTATAGCGAACAGCAGCAAGGCTAGAAACTCTACTCTCCCAGCGAGTTTCGCAAACTTGTTTCAGCGATAATCCTTCAATATGCTTGGATATCACTTCCCATCGCTTTGTTGATCCAGAAAATAAAACAAACAGTCTTTGGAGAAATCCAAATAAAGAAACTGATTTAACAGAAGTTTTGGCTGCATCAGCTATCACTAAATTCAAACTGTGACAACCACATGGATTGAAAAATGCCCGAGGATATTGATTCAGAATTCTGGTTTGGACACCTTTATTTATTCCTACCATATTCGCTCCATTATCAAACCCTTGACCGCGACAATCGTTCATGTCCAAGTCAAACTCTTGTACAATGACATCAAGAAAAAGGCCAGTGATTCCTGCTCCTGAAGAGTCACTTACCGGCTTGTAAGCAACAAAACATTCTTGTACTTCGACTTCTTCTTCATTAGTGTCCACAAAACGGAATGTTACGGATAATTGTTCAACGTGGCTTACATCAGGAGTACAGTCCAGTATGATAGAAAAGTATTTAGCTGACTTTACCATAGACAAAATATTATTTCGAACTTCACTACCAAGTAAGCCAATTAACTCGTTTTGAATGCGTTTGCTAAAATAGTGGACATTCGTCTCCTTGTTTACAACACGGCGAAGGTGCTCCATCATCACATTATCAAATTTTCCAAGTAATTGCACTAAACCCAGGAAGTTACCATTATTAGGAGTATATAAAGTTTCCGATCCAGAGCTCCCTCTAAACGATAAATTATTGCTTGCTAAGAAAAATACAATGGACATCATTCGTTCGAGGATAGCAACCCACCGTGATTTCTCGTCTTCAATCTGGTTTTGCAAGTGCTTGTCTATTCCACTGAAGTTCTTTAATCTAATCGACGCTTCTATCCAATCGTTCATGGCACGTCGGTGATCTGAGGATCTTTCGTGAGTTTTGAGACGCGTTGATAAGTGCCTCCAGTCGTCAAATCCTTCTTTTCCCAAACTAGAGTGGGGATTTGTGTTAAACAAACGACAGCAAAAACAATGTACATTATTTGCAGATTTAGAGTACACGAGCCATCTCCTTTTGAATGTTTCCCCATTTGGCATTACTTTTTCGAAATGCATGTTCGAAAAATGACGACCATCACATTTCCTTGGGTAGTTTGCGTCACTCATTTTATTGCATACAGGGCCTCTAGTAATTAGTTCATCTCTTGTTGCAGAATCAATGACTGGCCATTTTGAAATATCATCATATTTTTTATCTTCAAAATGTGATGATGATTGTATTGTACAATCATCACCACCTTGTACAATTTGTACATCTGTCATCATTTCTTCCGGTGGGTGGGATTCTTCGATCAAATGTACTACATTTGATCGAAGATAGGGTTCAACTAGTTCTGATGATGACGATTCAGATGATTTCCCAGCTCTTAAAAATTTCGAAAATAATTCAGCCGCTTTTTTAGACTCTTCTTCCTTTTTTCGTTTTTTTTAATGTTTTGATCACCAGATAATTTTTTTGGTGGCAGCGACATGTTTTTTTCTGTAAAAAAACCAATGCATGAAATGTATCTGCGTAAACTGCAATTATATGTATAAAGTCCATTTCTTCACCGGTAAAACATAAATCACGGACTTAGGTTCGGTTTGCAAAGAGAAAAACAATCGCTAACTCACATAGACGTAGGTATGTATTTACATCATAAATTATACTTACATTAACAGTACCTGCTACAACACAACACTACTTTTTATTTCGAATTTAATCAATAAAATGACAATCTCAGATGAGCTAATTACTTTTCGGCTGCGAGCGGGAGCGCGATATACCTATAATAACTTTTCGCGCGCACGCATAGCAAAGCAACAGCAACTGACTGACGCACTAAACGAAGTGACAGAACAGATGAAATTTCTCCTCACTTCCCCGCACGCCGCCCGCGCCTACCCATTTGCGCTCCCGATCGATCGTCAGTCAATAGCGATTATAATATCGTATCAGTGACCAGCTAGGGTAGTCGCATTTCGGTTGATTTCGGCGCCCCCCCCCCACCCGTGAGGGCGCCCGGTGGGGTCGCACCGCTCGCACCGCCCTAGGGCCGCCACTGGATATGAAGACAAGGGAAATTGTGGGGTTAAATACATTTAAATACAAAGGCAAAATCAATAAAAAAATATATAAATAAAAATCCACACAACTGCAATTTTGTGCAAAACTTGTGCAACACTTTTCGCTGGAGTGAGCGTAATAAGCACAGAGGGCCATACCAATTTACCNCAATTTTGTGCAAAACTTGTGCAACACTTTTCGCTGGAGTGAGCGTAATAAGCACAGAGGGCCATACCAATTTACCCACTTCATTTTTACTACCCAAATTATACGTGGAAAGGTAAGTAACAATTCAAGGGAAAAACATGAAGCAGGCAGATCAATGCGGCCCTAAATGTTTGCTATCCCTGACACTTCAGGAAAGAGAGTGGCNGGGAAAAACATGAAGCAGGCAGATCAATGCGGCCCTAAATGTTTGCTATCCCTGACACTTCAGGAAAGAGAGTGGCATAGATTTTGTGTGAATTCACAGTTCTGTGGCTAGATTTTGGGATGAAAGTATGGCGGGGAAAATTTGGGAAACAATTCATATAATGCAACAGTCAACACATTTGTGCCCACTTATGTTCGGTCCCATGAGATCTAGGGCAACTCCCTCAAAGGGTTCAGTTGGCAGCCATGGTACTTGTTGTTGCGTGCCATCAGTGCGCCGGCTTTTGAGATAATTACACTGCACACACATATTTGCGAGTATCACGCGAAATGCCCGGCCAATAAAAATGCCCCTGTGGATTACGCTGGCTTTGCAGTGAACCTGGGTGGCCTGCAACTTCTGTGTCATGTGCGAACTGTAATACTACATCACAGGCTTCATGTGGCACGTAAGTAGTCCAGTGTTCACTTGTGTTGTTTACAAAGGTGTTGCTGACAATGCGCCATCTCTCGTTAGTTGTTGTGGCACACGCCCCTATCCACTTGCGTGTTACTGGGAATTTCTGTTGTGCCTGTATTATGCGTGCGTACACGTCAGTGAGAGTGGGATTCGAGAACTTACTGTCAGCTGCACACATGTAATGGTACCCTCGGCCAGAGCAAGGCGGACGATGAAGAGGGGGGCAGGATACACTCCCACTCTTCCCCATCGCATGCTATTGTTTCGCCCTGCGACCATGAGAGCATGTCAGCCAGCTGATTTTCTTACCCCAGCACATGTTGTTCTTCGAAGTCAAAATACTGCAAAATAGTTCTCAGCGCGTAAGCTTGCTACGAACTTCCTTAGTATTGTGTAGCCAGACTAGTCACTTATTATCCGTGAACAGAGTAAAGCACTGGTATTTCTCTAAATGGCTGTATTTTTTGACAGCCCAACCTACAGCTAAACATTCCCACTCATTTATGTTGTAACGGTGTTCCACTGGGCTGATTTTGGCACTACTGTAGTCGATAATGCAGTTATTTCAGTGATCACTTAGCTGAAATAACACGGCTCCAAGCCCGCGCTTACTCACATCTGTTTACAGGTACAGATGATGACTCGGGTCGTTGCGTAAAAATATAGGGCATTTGCGAAAACTTGCTTCAGTGTTTTCAAAACTTTCTGAATGTTTGTTAGTCTATTTAAATTTCTCTGACTGTGAAAGGTGGCTAGTAAGTGGAGCTGTTATTATTGCAAAATTATTTATTTATTCACATGACCAGTTCACTAAACCAAAAAAATTGCGGAACTGTTTATTACAGTTAGCAGGTTGCGGTTAACCATCAATGATGGTTAAATGTTCTGGAGTTGGGCGGTTACCATTTAATCTACCAGGTGGCCCAGAAATTCGATGCGTGCTTTGCCTAGGTGAAACTTCTTGTTGGCGCAAGTGAGGCAGTTGCGAGGTGTTTAAGTGAGTGACAAATGACGAACATGGTCGTCCCACGACTCTTACCATATCACTTCATCATTGAGATAAATCATCATAAACTCACCTATGCAGCCATCGAGCACCTGCAACATCATTGACTGGAATGTAGCTGGTGAAATTTTCAGGCCAAAAGGCATGTTCCGGAGCTGAAAGCGACAATCATCTGGAGCAGTGAATGCCTTTTTTATGTAGCACCACTGTGGCACAGGTGTTGATGCGGAAGTCTGTTCTAAAATTACTATAGAGCGCATGAAGTCATACACTGAACATACCAAATTATTTTTCTGCTTGGCAAAAGTTGACAACAGTTAATCGGGTATCAGATTTTCTAAGATCACGCGGCTACGTGCTTGAAAAGATGTAAATGTTCCTGCGAAATGGCACTCGAAGACAACGCGAAATACCTCCCAAGTTATGCAATAATGCGCAATACCACACCACCATTATCGAGGATCACTATTTGAGCGATCTCCAATGCAGTTTGGCCAGTATTCCCCTTCCACATCGTATCATTGCAGTAGGCTCGTGCAGTCGTGTAGAAAGGCCGCAGGATCTTCTGTAGGTAGACCTACAAAGCTTGGGGCGCTGGAAGCGGGTCGGTGTGGATGCTGGTGCCGCTGCAGAGAGACTACGTGGCTGTGTTGTTGTTGTGGCCTGGGTGGCTGTGGCACCATGTGGCTTCATGGCCTCGTGGAGGAGTGGCGAGGAATGCGCCGCTGGAGGGACGAGCGGGAAGTTCTACTGCACAGGCCCTTGAGTGAGGATGGCAGCTGCAGCAGGCTGAGCTGCGGCGTGCACTGCCTACAGATTAAAAGCTTGTTCCTGAGATCACACCACTCGCTCCAGTTGATGCACTGCCGTTGGAACCACAGCTGTCACAACATGTGAACCCGGACCTCCTTCCCTGCAGTAGACTTGTTGACAGTGCTCATTCTGGTGGTTTTGTTTGTTGGTAGTTGCACATAATGTTGCTGATTGGGTTGTTCTAGATACAACAGGTGCGCATGGTGGCTCCTGGCACCGTATGCACTATAAACAGTTCTAGGTGTTGACAGTGGCAAGTTTTCCTGCAGAGTCATGCACTTGTCGTGGTACACTCCGCACACAAGTGTGGCATGCCCAGTCTGTCACACCAAAGCACTTGCTACATTTTATAATAGTTCTCCGAAAAAATGGTTGGTGCACTAGTTTGAAAGTTGATGGCACAATTGCAGCTTGCTGTGGCATGGACAGTGTCGACGGTACCCCGTACCTGATGAGGTCCCTCACATCGCTTACACAAATCAGTCGTTTTGCCCGAGGTGGTACATGCCACGACCTCGGAGTGCAGTTCCCTATTGATTTGGTCAATATCCTCGCACAGTTGCTGGGCTTCCATGGGGTTGACAAATTGACAGGTGCTAGTTTAAAGTTGCACTTATGTAAAATGATCTAGGCCCGGTAGTGTGCACACACACCTCAAGCACAGTCGTACCAATATTCCAGTGGAGCTATGCCTGCCTATCAGCCTGCTTTCACATCGGGGTTGGCAGGGAAACTCTTTTGTGCTAACTGATCCTCCTGAAGGTTAAACCAACCTTCTGACCGTGGCTGCCTCCCCTGCGCCGCACTTGGGAGGGGTAATCCCCCCGAGTGGAGGTAGGGGTGGTGTGTCATGCATGGATGCTGGTAGCTATCGCCGTCTCGTTTCGCCCGGCGGGTTGAGAGAGGGGGTGGTTGGTGCTGCTCAAAATTGCGGCATTAGGTCCTGTTACCATTGTAGAGATGGTTAGCTGGTGATCGCCATAGTGCTGCTGGTTTTCCCATACTGGTACGATGTTCTTGCTGATTGATGTTGGTACGTCCTCCTGCATGGAAATTGGAAATTTGGTGTGCAGAAATTTTTGCCATGAATTTTGAAAGGTTGGCTAAAAGAAATACAAGGTTTACACAGGAAAATTGGATACATAAAAATTACACATTGAGGTTATGCCAGGGACGGGTTTAATGTGAATATGATTTGATAAAACTTTTAGCCGCACAGTTGGGAAAGTAACATTATGCATGTCATGTGGCATAGGAAAAATATAAGTGATTAAGGTTTCAGGCTGAAAATGGCCACACAGAAGGGTGCTGTATGATGCAAGGAATTTGACTTAGAAAAAATGAAGGTTAGGGTTTCATGCAGAAAATCGCCACATGGAAGTGCGTCACTTGATGGGCTGTCGTCTCAGGAGCTGGGAGAAGTGAGGTTAGGTTTGTGGTACAGGTGTTATGGTACTTACAAGGATGGAAAAGGGTGGCAGACATGAGACACTCATCCAAGGATGAGCCAATCACCCATGTGGCTTCTCCTGAGCTCTTCCCGCACATCGAGTCGATGTCGCTGTTAGTGCAGTTAAACCCTGCCTATGCCTACCTACAAGGGTATAGGCTCCTTCATATGCTCTCTAATTATCACGTGAGACTGTTAAATGGCCGTCTCAATGCTATAAACATAATAAAGATATTATCGGGGTGCGGTGCACCGGTGGGTAGACGACCCAAATATATGTTTTCTGACCATTAGGCGGCCGATAGTGAAATAAAANTAATAAAGATATTATCGGGGTGCGGTGCACCGGTGGGTAGACGACCCAAATATATGTTTTCTGACCATTAGGCGGCCGATAGTGAAATAAAAACAAGAGATACTTTGTACTGATTTTTACTCACTATTTATCCCTTCATGCTAGGCACTTAAATGGTTACAGCATTAAGGTGTGCTGGCAGCTGACACTAACAAAGAAGCACGTGGCCGATGAAAAATAATTAATTGAATTAAACCCCAGGCGTATTTCGAGCTGGAGGGGTTGCGAACAGCACTGCCCCTGGACTAAGCAAATATATTATGTCAATTAAGTTACATAATAAAAAAATAACTATTGACACATAAAAGACAGTTACAAGATGTTGAAGAGCCCGGGGGTGCATGGCACATGACGGTTCTCTCAGCACGTGCAGAACCGACTGGCCAAGCATGGCGGGCCTGCTAAAGTCTTCTGCTCGATAGCGTGCCAAGTGTACCAAAAAAAATACATTGGCACATTTACTGGGAAAACAAATACATCCAAACAAATTTACACATCATTAAAATACAATAATGCCTTACATTATTAATTTTTGTAAGCATTTTGAACATAACAATAAATTGAATTGGTAATAANCTAAAATACAATAATGCCTTACATTATTAATTTTTGTAAGCATTTTGAACATAACAATAAATTGAATTGGTAATAAATTTGATATGCAATGTAATTTAAATATGCCACAAGGCTGTTTCTCCCAGTCTGTTGCATGTGCATTGGGTTTGTTTATGGTTTAGCACTTTTATTTTAATTATTGCAAAAACTACTCTCACCCTAATTTAAGGAAATTTGAGGGTGGCAACAGGTGGCTCACTATGAACGAGTCTATTGTGACCNAAACTACTCTCACCCTAATTTAAGGAAATTTGAGGGTGGCAACAGGTGGCTCACTATGAACGAGTCTATTGTGACCCCAGTAGGGGTGTGGGTAGCAATGCTCGAATATGTGTTTTACAAAGCTCGTTTCTACTGGGACACAAAAATGTGGGGTTTGTTTACATCTAATTACAGCCCAAACATTACTGAATACTTTACACATTCGCACTACATGCACAACACATGCACACATGGGGACATAAACAGTGAATATTGGNCATTACTGAATACTTTACACATTCGCACTACATGCACAACACATGCACACATGGGGACATAAACAGTGAATATTGGTGGTACACGAGGGGTTTTGTGAACATTCTAACCACGGTGGTTCAAAAGGCAGATGTGGTGCCAATGCTTCTGGTTGGAGGTAATTATCCAAGATAATTAAGGCATCGTATTCTCCTCCTCGATCCCTTTTGGGCGTGTTGCCGCCAGGCATCGGGTGCATGGCTGACATGTCCTGAATCACCGCTTGTTGCTTATCCTGCCTGTGCAGACTCGTACTTGCCATAAGCCATACTTCCTCTGATCCTGCTCGATCACTGTCGGGCGCCTGTGCACTGGGTGTAGAGGTGGTTCCCTCCATCGTTAGGATGGCAAGGTTGGGCTGTTGTGTAGAGGAAGAGGGAGATGTCCCATCATCCACTCCATCTCCTGTCACCCTGATGTCGTCATGATTGAGTTTTATCGTGCACTTGGCACTGAGCTTGACAGTGTAGGTACTCTCCCTCAGCTTGGCAGTGATAGGGTAATGTCCACTCCACTTCGAAGCTAGCTCAGCACAAAAAATTTACATGCCTTGTTATTGTGGGTATTCACAAACATAGACATTTTCGTCCACTTGCAATTTTATTGGCAGTAGTTTAGTGGTGGCCAGGTGTGAATGTACCATTGTTGTTCATGTATCTCTGTACAATTTCTCCATGTATTGCTTGTCGATCTGTCTTGTATTCTGGCTGGTTTGCCAGGCAGGCTAGCTCTTCAGGGCGGAATAGAGTTCGTCCTTGTAGTATTTCAGCTGGTGTTTTCCTTTCATCAGTGTACACGCACCCGCGAAGGCAGAACAGGGCGGCCAGCAGGTTATGTGTTTAGGTTGTATGGTTTTTTTTCCTACGAAGTTGTATTTTTAAGTCCTGCTCTCTCCGCTCAATGGTGTTGGCCCTTGGATGGTACTGTGTCATACTATGGAGCTCGGTTTTCCACTGTTCAGATTAACCTGGGGAATACCCCACCGAGGGAAAACTAAGTTTCCAGGACTTTTGATATGTTATTTCCAACTGCACTTGTGATGGCATAGGCCTCTGTCCATCGTGAAGAAAGTCAGTTACCACTACAATGAACCAATTGCCTTGTCCGCTGTGTGGGTAGGATCCTTTGAGTTCCAGTGCTATGGTATCAAATGCTTTGGTTGGGACCTATGGTTGTTGTGTGCCATCTGAGTGACGGGCCTTGAATGTGTTGCACATCCTGCACTGTTTCAATTAACGGCGTATTTCATTGTGTCTACTCTACACCCGGGTGACCGTCAAGGTAGTTGTCGTGTGCGTACGACAGTACCGCTTGGCAGGCCTTGGATGGGACAAATGTTTTTCCACTTGCTCATGTCACCTGGTGAAAGAACTTCCAGGCGATTGTTTACAACTAGCCAGTTTTTCTGAACCCTCTGGGTGTACTCGTGTCACCATCGTGCCACATCTGGAGCTCTTTGGGGTTCCTGTATGATGTGTACATCTAAATGTTGTAAGATTTTTTTTTGCGTCTGATTTTTGATTGAGTTTCATTTAGTTTAGGCATGATGGTAGACCTTCGGCACTGAACTGGGGATGATTGAATGGTGGCAATATTTTTATTCCCACTCGTCTGGTTCTTTGTCACATACGTCCGCCCCCAGGGAGCACAATAGTGTATCTGCAAGTTCGTTTTTTCCCCTAGGTACACGATATACCACAAAGTCATAGGCCTGCGTAAGCATGGAACAGCATGACAGCTTGTCCCTGGATTTGTGCATTTTGTGTATCCACATTAGGCTGTGGTTGTCGATTCGGAGGGTAAACCTTTGATATTCCAAAAATTGCAAGGTTTACATCTTATTGGTGTTTTATGGGGCCAAATTTTGCGTTCCTGCATTCAACAATAAACAACTCACCGTCATCGCCTAACTGGAATAAGACCACCCATAGACTTTTCTGACATGCATCAGTTTGCCTCATGGTGTCTAGGCGACAGAGAGATGGGCACTAATGAGAATGTTATTTGACTTCAGTGAATGCCTAGTCAGCTTCTGGGGTCCACATTTACACCTGTTGGCTGGGTAGTGTTGGGCTAAGGAAGTTTTGAGGGGCGGTGAAATCATTGTTATGTGTTTTGTGGATTTGGATACCCAACTAGGTGCCAGACACCGATGGAATGTGGTTCCAATTGTTGACGCTGGTGATGATCTCAGGGTACGTCGGACCATTCACCCGGATGTACACAGTCCCTCAGTGAAATATTGGAAGAGTACTTCGCTCCTGATACTTATATGGAAATTACTCTGGGCATATTCAGGCTGACCCACATGCCTTAGACTGTAATCAATCTTAGTTGAGCATACTGGCTGATAAGTAGTTTATGTGAAATTGGGTGAAGTTGGGTTGTATGGTACCCGCACCCCGAAATGCTGGAAGGCAGTGCTGGAAATAAAATACATTAATTCTGATAACTTCCACGTAATTACTCTTGCACAGAAACACTTACATCATACTCGATGCTCACTTTATATGGTCTCTGGCTTGTGGTCTGCCAGATAGGCGAAACTGCGAAAAATACACATTTGTGCATAATAGTGAATTATTGTTGCATTAATCTTCCCCATGTGATACTATTCCTGGGGGAAAATGGGTGGTCTCTATAGGTTCAGAAAGAACACGTTCTGGTACATTACATTAGAATATTGCAGCTAAAGATGATAAGCGCGAAAATGTGAGAGCACCCAGAGCGCGATGCAGCATGTGCCGACCACTTGAGATGCTCGACTGCGACTGAATCTGGCGAGCATGTGCAGAGCGAACTATGGTGGTACGCAGCTCGCCCTGCACTACTTTCTGCTTGCCTGTAACTTGCAACAATTAAAAGGACATGAAAACTTACATAATAAATTAAGCAGATAAATACATAAATATTCGCTTAATAAAAAAAGTTACAATCTAACCTTGGATGGAATGAAATGAGGGTGAAACAACTGAAGTGAAAAATACGTGAATTGTAGAATTACAAAATGAAAACCCTGAAATGCTATTAGAGGTGTCTCTGAATGTTTACACTGTTAGTGTGTGTTTCTTTAATTCAAAATACTTGCTTTAAAATTGCCCTACAAATTATATACACTGGTCTGCCATTATGCACCCACACCCATCCATGGGGCAGTGTGGGAGGCATGTGTTTGCCCCGCACTGCTCTGCACTTTCACACACATGCACTAGTGTGGTTGATGCGGTGGTTGCATGGCATGGCAAACAGCCTAGAGGGCAAGACACCATCCTTCGTCAAACGCCTCCCTCCTGCTGAGATGGTTTGTGGGCCACTCATCTTTAGGTGATGCAGGGACAGGTCGTGGTCTGACAAATGTCATGCCTGCAGGATGTATGGGGCCCTTGGGTGCCTTTAATGGAGCCGGTGTGACTGCTGCTGTTGTTGACATGGACAGCCTGCTTCTGTGTGGCACCCGGTGGCATCACCACAGGTCAGGCATGCCCACACATGCTGATATCTCTGGTCTGTTTGGTGGAAGGGTGGAAAATGCGAGCTGAGGGACTCGCTGCTGCCGTCACTACTCCTGCTGTTGCAGCTGTTGCTACAGCGAACCCCACTACCGCCGGTAGTGACCTGGGCGGTCAGTGGCCAAGGGTGGTCTAACACCTGGTGGTGACCACTCGGATGGCAGTGGCATTCCTGCTGTGGTGCTGCACATTGCATCATTTCCTCGCCAATGGATGATATCTCCAGAAGCAATCTTGACACCATCGACAGTGCATTAGGAGATCCTGGGGTGTCACGTGTAGCAGGCTTGAAGAGGAGGGCAGTAGCACCTATCGAGGTGGGTGCAGAATGCCAGGCATCGTCATGAGGGCAGGTCATAGTGCTGCCTCTTGCTCGTGTTGGTGGTATGCCTAGGATGGTGTTGATGTGGGACCAAAGATGCCTGTTGCCACTGCACCATCCTTTTTCGATGATCTTTGAAGGGCGTCAGGATGCCAGGCGTCATCGGACTTGCGGGCAACTTCCTCCTGCATGGGTCATCACTGGACCTCGACATCGGGGTCGCCATCATGGGGTATCTGGTCATCTGGTGCGTCGTCTTCGTCGATGTCACCCGGTGTTAGGTGCAGGTCATCCCAGTGCACCTTTACTGACATTTGGAAATATGACTTGATTAGCTGGAAAGTGTTTTAGGTGGAGCCATCCCATTGAAACTGCCGCTAGGTTGTCAGCTGGTCGGTGAGTGGTGCAGGGACGATGACAAAGTCCTGGATGTGCTCACGGAGCCAATTTAATAGCCCAAAGAACTTCTGGAGCTGCTTGCGCATACATGGTGGTGGGTACTCGGCAGTCAGCTGCAGTTGTTAGGGTTTGGTTTGGTTGCCTTCCTCGTTGATGATATGCCCCAGGAAGTCGATTTTGGTCTTTATGTGGTAGCANATTAGGGTTTGGTTTGGTTGCCTTCCTCGTTGATGATATGCCCCAGGAAGTCGATTTTGGTCTTTATGTGGTAGCATTTGGCAGTTGCGCATGTGAGGCCATTGATGGCCAACCTGCCGAGCACAAGTGACAGGTGGTGTAATTACTCCTTCCAACTTGCCAACCATGTAACCACGTCGTCCAGGTAGGCGAGTGTGAATTTGCCAATGAGGCGTTCCAGCACTCTGACCATTGTTGCCTAAAAGGTGGCTGGTGCTTACTTCAGTCCAAACGGCATGGCACATAACTGAAAACGTCTGCCATCGGGGGCTGTGGAGGCTGTCTTGCCATGGTATTCGAACTTGACGTAGCAAATATATTAAATTTTAATTATCTTCTTTTGTCACATTGACGATTTTTTGTGATGTGCAATAGGATATTTGTTTAATATTAATGATTCGATTACCATTTTTTAAATTTAAGAATAATTTGTATTGATAATTGATAGTCTTTATATAATTTTCAAATAAAATTTTTTGNTACCATTTTTTAAATTTAAGAATAATTTGTATTGATAATTGATAGTCTTTATATAATTTTCAAATAAAATTTTTTGGCAAATACTATGTAGTTCTATTAAACAGATAAAAACTAATTTAACCAATTTTTTTAAATTTACTTTAATAATTTATTATTTAAAAAAAAATGTATAAGGAATATCATAGATAATATGGNCACCAATTTTTTTAAATTTACTTTAATAATTTATTATTTAAAAAAAAATGTATAAGGAATATCATAGATAATATGGTTCCAAAACTTCTTTCAAAAACATATATGCTAGTTTTAAACATTTCTGTTTATTTGTGATAAAACATGTTATTTAAATGGCGTAATTGTTTCGTAGTTACTTTGAGGTTTCGACTGATTGTTTAAACCACTGTCATCAACTTTATGACAGTGATATAAACGTTCTGATTGTCCATTTAATTGGCAACAGAAATAGGCCTGGGATATATTACCTGTTGACGTGGCAACGCTGTTCGCCTGTTCTTGATTATATCAGTTAATCTTTAATATCATTTGTTTTTGTTCTCGACCTCGATAGTATACCTTGTTTACTTTTTGTGATAAAATTTAATTTGCTGTAATCTAGTGTTGTGCGAGTCAATGAGTAAATTAGTACTTTAGCGTGAAGTGTGTGTGATAATATATGCAGGTAATTGTGGTTACAGTGAAACGAGTTTGTGTTCTAGGACATAATTAGTTGTATATCCAAGAAATTGAATACCTCTGCCTAGTTACAGCGC
Source organism: Clitarchus hookeri (assembly GCA_002778355.1). NCBI lineage: Eukaryota > Metazoa > Arthropoda > Insecta > Phasmatodea > Phasmatidae > Clitarchus > Clitarchus hookeri. Next base: position 1,638 of record NQII01006982.1, on the reverse strand, counting down.
GCGCCACGTAAGATGTTGNCTAGGACATAATTAGTTGTATATCCAAGAAATTGAATACCTCTGCCTAGTTACAGCGCGCGCCACGTAAGATGTTGGGCGATAGCTTTTTGCGAGGAGGGGGAATTCCAGGAAGTCGGCAGCACGCCACGGAACTAACACCTAGTATAACCCGGAATGAAATAAACGTCCCAAGTACAGTTGGCATGCGAATATGAAACAGTGGTAATATATATGCAATATCAACCTCGTCAAACGGCACAGTATAGGATGCGAGTATGCACTCGCATACACCGTGCAGAACACATTAGAAAGTAGTACAAACACAACTACAGTAGTCACAGATGTGCTGTGTATGTTTAAGAATGTACACATATTTTAACAGTATAACATGTATTGTTAGCATACAGTTCGTACACTGTTCTTCGCAACATGCCTACGTCAAAGTTGTCCTAGCTGATCACAGGCTCATCACGTTTATGTTTTTTTGTTTGGCCTTGTTGAAGATGTTCCTTCTGCCGACAAATGGTTTCCTCCCCTCTTGATTCGCTGCACAGTAGGTTTTCCTACCCCAGTTGCAACAGCGGTTCGCAGTTGGGCCTTCGTAAGAGGTATCGACGGTGCATTATCAGCCGCGTCCGTCTCCATGCAATGCAATACGTTATAAACAACCTCACGTGCCTGGCTGTGCAGTAAAAAACCCTTTACCCTGGAGCTTCGATTGCGCAGGTGGAATGTCGCGCACGTTACGGTGATGCGGAAACACAACTTAAACAGTCTCATGCCACTTCTGTGTCGCGCATGTTTTGTTCGGGTGCTGCTCATTTTGCGCTTGTAAGAAAGGGTAATTATTAAGTTTAGGGGCTTTTCTGTAAAAATATAAATTTCCACTCTACTAATAATGCAGAACACGTATATACTAGGGGCATTAACGTCCGACTAATTTCGTAATATGTGCCCACCTAACCTAACAGAGCCTAACTCCACGATGGGTGAATCACTATTTTACATTTTTAAACTACCCTAGGATAATAGGGTTTTACACTAACCTAGGATTGTTGGGTTTTACACTAACCTAGGATTTTTGGGTTTTACACTAACCTACGACTGTAGGGTTTTACACTAAACTACGAATGTAGGATTGTAGGGATTTAAAGGAACCGTAAAAAACACCAAAAGAAGGTAAATTGACTCACCTAGGTAGGGGCTGGTAAAATTCCTCTGATGTTAATGGATGTAAACAAACATATTTTGCAAGTTTTTAAAATATGTTCTACTTATTTTAACATTACGCCCTCTTGAATATGAACAAGGTAAGCTGTGCAGAACCCATTAATGCAACTTTTGTTGGTCTAGGACGTTTCGTTCAGAAACGTAAACAGACTGGCTATACTGCTCATTTCGCAATTTTGTTTAATTTTTTTTAATATGTTTTACTTTACGCCCCTAGTATATTCGAGTTCTACGTGATTAGTAGAGTAGAAATATATCATAATTTAGAATTTTTTTTTTTTTTTTTCAGAAAAGCCCTTAAACTTAATAATTACCTCAAAATGATGTTTTACACATACAAAATGGATGAAAAAGTGGCTCAAACAAAGGGAAAAGTATACTCACATGTATTTGTTGTCAGACATAATA
>NQII01006981.1:91701-104946 GCA_002778355.1 Clitarchus hookeri | reverse complement strand
GCAACCAAGTTGATTTATGCCTGTTTATTAATTGCTCATTAAACACGCACAAACCAGCCTGTACCCTGACTAGGGTCTGAAGGGCCAATCCTAGGTAGCCAACCGGTATGTTACCTATTATCGGAAGATGCCGCAGCGCGGGGGTAAGGGCGGCCCCACAAGTCAGCGAAACTCGAACTTGGGTCACTAGAGCAAGCTACCGTGTGTCTGGAAGTGCAACGGCTTTAGCAAGCAGCATGGCTGTGTCATACAGAGTAGAACTCTTGGCATAGGCTGCATATAGCAGCGACGACTTTAAAAAGTCATTTGGTTCTCTTGGAGTGACGTTCTGCAAAGGTTGACGTGATGTCCGAGGGTGCTCGGGCAAAGTAACGACATGCGACTGAACTGGCACAAGACAGCCTCTCGGTATGCGCTCGGGCAGAGTGATGTTCTGCTAATGACTGATGTGAGAGAGCCTCGAACTGAGGACTGCATGCTGTATTTATACGCAGCGGGGGTTGCGGATGTAGCAGTAGAGAGCGGGCGGCGGTGAGCCGGCAGAGATTGCTGAAGGTGGCCGAAGCTGGCAGCTACTTCCCCTCACGCAGCTGAAGGCCGGAGGAGTGAGAGAGTGGCGGCGTGGTGCGAAGCGGGTTGCAGCGCAGCAGGATGCATCAGCTGGCCTGATTCAAAACCCTGGGCTTCAAGGCTTGCTGTGGCATGTGTGGTGTAACAGCTCTTCTTAGGATGGGGCGGCGGCTGTGGCGTGGCTACATCAAGTGAATGATGACGCCCGTGGCACGTCGAGGGAATAAGCACGAAAAAAAAGGGGGGGGGGAGAAATACTTAATTCTCAGGAGAGGGAGACTCCATGAGAAGAAGGCTGGGCATAACAGCATGTACCAGTTATTTGTTTCTTGGATGTGTTCTCCATGTGCCACAAGGTGCAAAGAAGCAGATAGGTTGTTCTTGCTGGGAATGCAAGATTATTTGTGCAAGTTTGAAGTGTGTGTGTCCACAGGCCCATCATCGTTGGCGGGGCTTGCAGTGATGATAATGTTCATGCCGCTGAACACTGTGATTGCAAACTATACAAAGAACATCCAGCTGAAACAAATGAAGAGCAAGGACGAACGTGTAAGACTTGTGAGTGAAATGCTGAACGGCATCAAGGTGCTGAAACTGTATGCTTGGGAGCCGTCCTTCCAACAGAGGGTCATCAAGATACGTGACAAAGAGACACAGGTACTCAAGCAGGCGGTCTATCTGAACTCTGCTACTGCCTTCGTATGGAGCTGCACACCTTTCATTGTGAGTACAGTATGTTTGAAATTTGAGTTAAACCCCACAATGTCATTAGTTGGCTTTGAACTATATGAGCAGAGACTTTATGCATATTAGCCATGAGTAATGTTGCAAGTGGCTCAAACCTTTGACAGTTTGGCTTCCTTAGCTATACTGTATCTCATATAAGTTGACCAGATTTTGACAGGTCTGCGAAAGTAGTGCCACTGTTTACATCTGACTACATGTTACTACGTATCCTTCCGCCATTAGCTGGTGCGTCAAGTAGAGAATTTATATTTTATCAAAACGCTGTCAGCTAATCCACTTGCCATTGTACTGTAATGTTAAACAAATTTTAAAATATTTTAGACTGACATCTTTCTAAAAAAATTAGTATGTTATAAAAGTAAGTTATGGCTTTTATCACACTTTGGACGTTATAGCTAATATATTCGAGTTGGAAATATGTGATGTGGAATAACGTTAGAATTGCTTAAAAACTATTCACGCATGTCCCACTTTCTTAGGAAACAAGGAAATGGTTTTTGGAAAAACAATATGGCGTATAATTTATGTAGATGAATGGTTACCGGCAGAATAGAAATTACTTTTGCTCAAAATCGCTGAACGTGAAATATATGTTACCTTAAAAATTATACAGAGCTCGTGGGAAAATAAAACCATTTATATATGCTCGTAAATACGTTATTTTAAACAACAAAACTATAATCTGTTTCTGAGTGAAGTTCGGGATATGGATAACATAGTGTGGAAGGGCGTGTTGTAACAGATGGCGTGGTACGGGTTCTTATGGACCGCGCCTGTACCTCACAAGATGGCAGCACATGGTTGGAGAGTCTGGATACATGAAAAAGGTTTCGAAGTTGCGTTACATTTGGATACGGATCGTTTTATTGTGCATTTCATTTTGAACACCTGTACATTACTACTTTATCAAGAAGTTTAGTTTGTAACACTAACAACCACTGATATGTTATCTCGTAAAATAAAATGCATTAATTAATCTAGGAACTCTTTCTTATCGCACATTTTAAGCTTGTGTAATGTATGTCNTCTCGTAAAATAAAATGCATTAATTAATCTAGGAACTCTTTCTTATCGCACATTTTAAGCTTGTGTAATGTATGTCTGCAGTGCACTCAGAATAGCCAACGTAATTTTAACTTTTGTATGTTCGTGCATCAGCTGATACAAGATTTTGTAAATGGCACTTTGTTTCGTATACGTCAATTTGCCACTCACTGACTGTCAGAATCTGGCCATATTATATGAGATATAAAATAAAAAAAGTGTATCTAAGCAGTTCTGGTCACCAAGGATCCTTTCATTGTAAACAAAGAGTTCAAATGTGTGTAAATGTTTTCATATTTTGTCTGCAAAAACATGATGTTGAGAGTTCAAAAGAATTACAATGAAATTTCTTCCCTTGTGAAAGCATAAGAAGTGTATAGTAATAAGTGGCATCACTGTCTTCCTCTTCAATACTGTATGGCCAGGGACACCTGTGTTTTGCAGAGCATGAGCTTGCAAACTTTTTGAAAAATTTCTTTTAGTTATTTGAAATTGCAGAATAAGCAGCTGCTTCACAAAATCACAAAATAATTGTGTTAAGATTGGCATTTGAAGCAGTAAAAAAAATGTATTTGGTTTGAGCGATTCATTGTGATAGTTTGTTCTGAATCAAGCTACTCCCTGAGTTTAGAAAATGATGAAAACTTTTCCAGTATTTTCAACAACTCATTTTTTATAGTGATGGGTAGAGTTTCAAACACTCAAGTCGATTCGAACTAACAAGATCGACTTGTCATTCGAGTTGAGTTTTTTCCCAGCTGGCATCGAGCTACTGAACATAAAAGTCGAGTCACTGTGTTTTAGGTTATGAATAAACAAATATTTGCACCTAACAAATACTCGATCACTTTACGTGTGTTACGAATCAATAATTTTACATTGCTAAACTCCTAAAGTTACGTTGTAATGGCAACAACTTTGCTACATCCATTGANTCTCGTAAAATAAAATGCATTAATTAATCTAGGAACTCTTTCTTATCGCACATTTTAAGCTTGTGTAATGTATGTCGGCAGTGCACTCAGAATAGCCAACGTAATTTTAACTTTTGTATGTTCGTGCATCAGCTGATACAAGATTTTGTAAATGGCACTTTGTTTCGTATACGTCAATTTGCCACTCACTGATTGTCAGAATCTGGCCATCTTATATGAGATATAAAATAAAAAAAGTGTATCTAAGCAGTTCTGGTCACCAAGGATCCTTTCATTGTAAACAAAGAGTTCAAATGTGTGTAAATGTTTTCATATTTTGTCTGCAAAAACATGATGTTGAGAGTTCAAAAGAATTACAATGAAATTTCTTCCCTTGTGAAAGCATAAGAAGTGTATAGTAATAAGTGGCATCACTGTCTTCCTCTTCAATACTGTATGGCCAGGGACACCTGTGTTTTGCAGAGCATGAGCTTGCAAACTTTTTGAAAAATTTCTTTTAGTTATTTGAAATTGCAGAATAAGCAGCTGCTTCACAAAATCACAAAATAATTGTGTTAAGATTGGCATTTGAAGCAGTAAAAAAAATGTATTTGGTTTGAGCGATTCATTGTGATAGTTTGTTCTGAATCAAGCTACTCCCTGAGTTTAGAAAATGATGAAAACTTTTCCAGTATTTTCAACAACTCATTTTTTATAGTGATGGGTAGAGTTTCAAAAACTCAAGTCGATTCGAACTAACAAGATCGACTCGTCATTCGAGTTGAGTTTTTTCCCAGCTGGCATCGAGCTACTGAACATAAAAGTCGAGTCACTGTGTTTTTAGGTTATGAATAAACAAATATTTGCACCTAACAAATACTCGATCACTTTACGTGTGTTACGTACGAATCAATAATTTTACATTGCTAAACTCCTAAAGTTACGTTGTAATGGCAACAACTTTGCTACATCCATTAANTTACGAATCAATAATTTTACATTGCTAAACTCCTAAAGTTACGTTGTAATGGCAACAACTTTGCTACATCCATTAACTCTGTTGTTGTTTGTGATGTTCGGCAGCAATTAAAGCCGATGATTCATCACACCTCGCTTCCTCTCTCTTTCCGCTTGAGTGGCGGCACGGCCACCGTGGGCGATATAACATCAATGTGGACAGGTACAGTCTCAGCACAACACAAATACATACAACCATTTGACGTATTTAAACATGGAAATCCTCTTTATGTCGTGCACATCACATCTTCAGCAGAAATATGTGTAGGTACGTAATTACCGTTTAAAAAACATGTGTATACAAAAAAAGAACTTTACTAGCAAAAATTTTAAGGTGAACTGATTGTCCGTTCCCATTCCACTCCTGTATGTTATCTTATTTTTCGTTTTCTGTCATCATCAAGTGGCGGACATTCTGTTCCTTTTCTACCTTCACTCACCAGCAGGAGGAAAAAGTTAGCGCTGTGGATATTTTAACCAAGCAACTGATTATTTTTATTGGTAGAAATTAAGTCCCATATTGTTTTCTTGGTAAACCATGACTATGAGAAGAAAGAAGTTATAGTCCATTCACAATTACTTTTTTATGAAGCCCTGCTAAAGGTCTACTTCTAGAATATTCCTCCGCCTCATGCAAACAAAGCTTAACCAGTCAAGAAAATTAAGCTACAGCAAAGAGACAATGCACACCACATTTGTGTGCACTAAGTGTAATAATATTTTGCATAAGAACTATTTCTGAATAGGCATTACCATCACACCTATTTTCTCCTGGTTTTTATTAATATTGATTATAAATAGAATTTTATAATTTAAGGATAATATGCTAGTTAAAGTTTGGTGTAACCAAACAAAAATAGGGTACTTTTTTTTTNTAGAATTTTATAATTTAAGGATAATATGCTAGTTAAAGTTTGGTGTAACCAAACAAAAATAGGGTACTTTTTTTTTTAATATTAACACACGTATAAATTGCTTGTGATATAGGACATATTTAGGAAATAACCAAGAATATCATACATGGGGTGATTTTTCAAAGAAATGTGAATTAACTGCAAATAGACTACTTAAGGGGCAGGATTTATACCAGTGTTCATAGGTACACATTTACAGTACAAACCAGATTTTAACTCAAAAATGTTATACTGAACTCAACTTGACTCGACTTGAGTTTCGTACAGCTTGACTCAACTTGAAGCTGTAAAAATCAAATTCGCCCATCACTAATTTTCCCCCCCTTGAACTACCAGAAGAACAAAAAATATATTTTTTTTTTTTTTCACAAAAATATATTTTTTGTTCTTTAGTTTTAAATTTGGCATTGAACTCTTTGTTTTGAAATGAGTGAGTGTAGTTGGCATGTTGCAGGTGTCTTTGGCGTCGTTTGCCACTTACATATTACTCAGTGACACGAATGTGTTAGATGCACAGACTGCATTTGTGTCGCTGTCGCTGTTCAACATCATACGTATGCCACTGGCCATGATGCCAATGGTCATCATCTCAATCACACAGGTCAGCCCTCGTCCATTGTGGATCATTGTTTTTACATTAATTTTAAGTATTGATGGGTTGATTCTGGTTTTCGGTTCTTTGTTCCACTGGTTCTTAGCCTTGCGAACTGGAACTGGAGCCAAATTATTTTATCGAGCCAAGAAAAAAAAAGTATTTTAAATGAAAATTAAAACAAGCAAGTATTACAATANGCCAAGAAAAAAAAAGTATTTTAAATGAAAATTAAAACAAGCAAGTATTACAATATTGCAGAAAAAATCTGACTATCTTGTTGAGGCGTACTTACATAATACATATACACTTTTTTTAATTTTAATTCATAACTGATATAGTTTAATGGTGCAGTATTTTTATAATTTGCATGATCCAATTTGTTTATATACTAGAGGCATATTTAAAAATAATAACTCAAAATTTTCTTTACGTACGGCATTAATTTAACAACAAAAGTCGTAATTTTAATGCGGGTTTGTCATTTATTCTGAGAAACTGACCTTTACAGCAGATTATTAGAGGGTCTTATGCTCCCTTCCCTGACCCACTGGTTCCTCCGTCCATAGTCCTGGAAAAACTGTCTTGAATTAGTGTATGTTTTTTCAAAGGAACTAGTTTAATCCCTTTTTTTAAACTACTTGAGGGACCAAGAAAAAATGTTGCAAAATGCAGGAAAGTGCAAAAAGGGAGAAATTTATGCTGTATGNTAAACTACTTGAGGGACCAAGAAAAAATGTTGCAAAATGCAGGAAAGTGCAAAAAGGGAGAAATTTATGCTGTATGTGCGTTATGTGGGACCATAGAAAATCAGTGTAAAATCAGGTGGTGTGTAAAAGTCAGTATTCCACTAATATTTTAGTCTCTCACAGTTCAGGAATTTTTGGATTGTGCCTCATATGTAAAATGAAAACAGTAATTCAGTGAATCTTTGAACTTTCTTTTTCAGTTGTACATGAACAAAAAAATCTTCTGTNTAAACTACTTGAGGGACCAAGAAAAAATGTTGCAAAATGCAGGAAAGTGCAAAAAGGGAGAAATTTATGCTGTATGCGCGTTATGTGGGACCATAGAAAATCAGTGTAAAATCAGGTGGTGTGTAAAAGTCAGTATTCCACTATTATTTTAGTCTCTCACAGTTCAGGAATTTTTGGATTGTGCCTCATACNCAGTTCAGGAATTTTTGGATTGTGCCTCATATGTAAAATGAAAACAGTAATTCAGTGAATCTTTGAACTTTCTTTTTCAGTTGTACATGAACAAAAAAATCTTCTGTACTCACAGTTTTTACAGTATCACCCACTTTGGCAAAGAATATTACTCTCCATTTCAAAGTTTAATTGTGGTATTGTCAGTTACATAAACAGTTGTTTGGCATATTGTATTTACTCAATTATAAGCTGCTATCTGTTCTAAGCCGCACTTTTCGTTTTTGGAGAAAATCATGAGGAAAAGTTAAAAGTATGGGTGTACTTATGAAGTCACAGGTTGAATCACCACTTCAAAAGGAAATTTAATTTCAGTAAAAAGTTTAATTTTGCCTTCGTTAGAAATGGTTTTCCTAATACATTTAATTTGCAAAATCACAAAAGGGAATGTGTTTTGTGCTTTTGGATGTAAATATTACATCATGTATTTTTCTCCCGTGNAATTTGCAAAATCACAAAAGGGAATGTGTTTTGTGCTTTTGGATGTAAATATTACATCATGTATTTTTCTCCCGTGGCCCAAGTTAAATTCATCATTTGAAATAGCTTCTTAGCTGCTGTATTTCCATTATATTGTTCAAAAAAATAATCACGTGTTATTTCTGGGACTATAAATTAACATTGCATTCTAATCCCTTCTGTTCAACAAATTTGGCACAACTGATTTTTCTTTGCTGTACGCATTATGTTCACAAAGTACATTTCTTCAACACATACAGTAGATTGAAATGTCAATTGCAGCCGTAATTTTTGTATCGAAAACAGAATCACAGTGTAAATGACCACTATTTATTTTGCAGTACTATTGAATGCATTTTTAAACTAATATTTGCAAACTCTAATTCAAACTTTTCATGGTGCGGAATAATGAGCTCAATAGCAGCCCTGTTTCTCCAGCATGTAGTTGTTGCATGTTCTGCTAGATGGTTGTGCTGTTGCTCCAATATGCAATTGTAGTGTTTCCCGTTAGATGGCTGTGCTGTTACCCCAATGTACACTTGCTGTGTTGTCCGCTAGATGGCTGCGCTGGTACTCCAGTGTACACTTGTGTTTTACACTAGATGGCTGTGCTGTTCCGAAAGTGTAATGATATGACTTGTTATGCTAGATTGGTGCTTGCACTATTCTCACAAGCAAGCACCTACCTTACCCCTGCTACCAATAAATTTTCAGTTGTTTTCGGAGGATGCGTTTCACTTTACGGAACATGTATGAAATACATTTTGTTATGAAATTACTGCAAAAAAAGTAAAGTTGTTCCGATACTTAACCTTTTATAAATGTATCTGTATCGGGTATGGTATCGATCTGATATATTAGTATCGGTAATAGACAATTAAATCAGGTTATTGCTTTCTTTAGCCACAAAAATTGTATGGTGTGGCACATTTTACAACATTAATCAGCCCTGCCGTTTTTTACTGAATTTTAAACCAACCAAAAGACCTGGATAAAAGCGAACATCACAGATTTTCAATCATGCTACTCATGACTCACTTACATCTGTTTACAAATAAATGGCTGGAGTTCATAGATGTATATATCATGAAAGCAAGTGGAAAATTTTAATTTTGCTATGCTTTGGGTGGCGATATTGCGAACTACAATCGATACCATTTTGAATATTTACGTTGATCTCTTGCGGCTGCACTGAGAACTATTCTGTAACCACCAATGTGTTCTCTAATCTTGCGCAAATATGTTTGGAATTTTTTTTGTTGCTTGTTGTTGTTATTACCGTCTGGCATGAAAAACGTAACTACACCAAATTGAAATGTATGCTTTATACTTAAACAAACCTATTGTGACCTGTTTGAAAATATTTTAAAAATAACTTTCACTGCTGGAAATAAATATTGCAGCCTGTAACTGTTGTAAAGTATTTGTCTTCCAGACGGTGAACTGCAATAAGATGTGCATAAAAACGTAAATAAATCAGAGGAACAATACATTACTACAAACGAGCAAGTGAAAAGACACAGAATTGATAAAAGTTTAAAGCCGACGTATGCAATTACTGTCTGTATGGACTATTGGTAAAGCTTATTAAGTCTGCATCTGTGGTAATTAAATACTTGACGCTAGCGGACACGACTCTGCAAAAAATACTGAGCAAAATCCTGACTTTTTTGTTTCATGTTTTTTTACACATGAAATGCATTTTTTGCATGAATTCTTACATATTCTTTAAAATGTCTAGTGTGTGGAAATACTTTTCTAAAGACTTGACAGATGTAAGTAAAGCAAAATGCAACCAGTGTANCTAGTGTGTGGAAATACTTTTCTAAAGACTTGACAGATGTAAGTAAAGCAAAATGCAACCAGTGTAGTAAAATTGTATCTCAGGGTGGTAAAGATAAAAGCTGTTTTACCACATCAAATTAAAACAAGCAACTGAAAGATTGTGATGCACATCAAAATATGTTGAAAAAACTGTGAGCTTAGAAACGAGCAATAGGGAAGGGCATTGGTATCGGGGTATCGGTATCGGAAAACATGGTATCGGAACAACTCTAAAAAAAGGTGAAACATTTTACAACCTTACTTAAAACATGCTACTTAGGATCTTATGGAAAATTTTTTTTAACATATTTACTTTATTAATTAAAAATTGGAAAATAAATTTTTTAGTTCATTAAATTATGTATTATAAATAAATAGCACTGTTGTAAAAATGAAAAGTAATGATTCAAACAGCAAACATTTTTTTCATGCCAAAACATTTATGGTACCTCTTTGTAAGCATTGGTTTTCAAAAATATTTTAGGAAATAATTTAGAATAGAGTAAATAAGGTATGTTTGTGTAGGGCCATCACCCTGTCTAGTTTAGAGGCCAATATCAGTGTGCAGATGTTTACTGTGTTGTGACTCCTGTAGTATAAGGCTGGAAACACTGCTGGTACACTTATTCACAACTTATTGTGATAGTTGTGCAGGTAGCGGTCTCGGTCAAGAGGATGAATAAGTTCTTGAATATGGATGAGCTTGATCCTACCAGTGTCTCTCATGATAATTCGCAAGGTTTGTAAATTTTAAAGTTTGTCTTCCTATGCTGTCTTACATTAAATGGAGAATAGGTGCAAGTGTACTTTGTTGTGTATTCATATCACCTGATACTTGCCATGGCAGTAGTGCAAAATTTAACTGTTTTTAAACTTTCATTTTATGAACATTAATCTTAAAATTTGATTTCACATTCACTCAATTAAATTTTTTCCAAGAAAATTGTGGTGCCATCAGGCATACAAAAGACACTGTAATGAATTAGTGTTTGTTAAAATATGTTGTGTGAGGAACAATACTTGTTTGGTAAACTTCAAAAAGGTTATTTACGTATTTCCTACAGTAGACACTTTGTTTTTGCTTCATTCAGGCTTGTTTTCTTCCACAATTCATAGTTTGAAATAACACTACAGCTGAATATTCGACTCTGGTTATTGTAACTGATCGTACTGCTGGCCACAGTCAGATGTCATATTACCTGTAAATAAAGCTAAAGGGTTATACAATCATGTGCCCCAATACCCCTTTGTACTGGAAACTTAAGTGACATGTAGTTTTAAAAAATTTCTGTCTGTAATGCAATTTTCTTGATGGATAGTGTGTAGTAAAGTTCATTGAACTCGCCTCTTTAAATCACATTATANCTGTCTGTAATGCAATTTTCTTGATGGATAGTGTGTAGTAAAGTTCATTGAACTCGCCTCTTTAAATCACATTATACAATTGGGTGTATGTTTCTTTCAAGTATGGCAGTCTGAAAAAAATTCCTTTTTTTTAGAGATATGTATATGTACTCCATTCACGGTTGCTTAATCTTTTTTGAAACAAACCTTTAAAAAAACACCCCAGGTTTAACATGTTTGCCTGTGTTTTAAACAAATCATATACAACAAACATTTAGTACNCTGTCTGTAATGCAATTTTCTTGATGGATAGTGTGTAGTAAAGTTCATTGAACTCGCCTCTTTAAATCACATTATATAATTGGGTGTATGTTTCTTTCAAGTATGGCAGTCTGAAAAAAATTCCTTTTTTTTAGAGATATGTATATGTACTCCATTCACGGTTGCTTAATCTTTTTTGAAACAAGCCTTTAAAAAAACACCCCAGGTTTAACATGTTTGCCTGTGTTTTAAACAAATCATATACAACAAACATTTAGTACTGCTATTAAGCTATTAACATTAAAGTATTCTAATTTTGAATAAATAAATATTATACTTGTATATTGTTTTTAAATTATGTTCGTTACTTAATGAATATAAAATAAAAACTGCGAGACCAATGCAGCGTTTGTATAAAAATAAAATGTTGTATTGTTCCAGCCTCGTTACTTTGCCGATGTTTATAATAATGCAGCCGCACAGTGGGGCGCCATGTTGTAATGTTCCGGCCTTCTCGTTACCTTATATTTAAAATAATGCAGCCGCATAGTTTTGGGCACCATCTTGGAACGTTCTGGACTTATTACACTGCAGAATGTTTACGTTGCCACGGCTTGCTCATAGGTAGAATACGAGACTCAGTACCAGGTGACGCCAATTAAAAAAAAAAAAGAAGTTCCAGATTAGTTTGCTTTATACTTTATTTATCATTGAAGTTTCACAGTGCACAGACGACTTTCCNCAATGAAAAAAAAAAAAAAGAAGTTCCAGATTAGTTTGCTTTATACTTTATTTATCATTGAAGTTTCACAGTGCACAGACGACTTTCCAGTTTGCAGAGTACGAACTTTCACAATTAGTTATACTAGTGCAGAAAACAGCGCCACAGTTGTTTACAGTTTATTAATATCTCAAACTTGCATCGCAAGACTAAGTTACGAAGGCAGGAGGGATGTTCGTTCCCTCCTGGCACCCTAACGATCCCCACACCAGCGGAAATAAGTTGATAGAATTTAAGTGACGTTAAACTGAAAAAGAAATGGGAACAAAAGATCTTANTTGTTTACAGTTTATTAATATCTCAAACTTGCATCGCAAGACTAAGTTACGAAGGCAGGAGGGATGTTCGTTCCCTCCTGGCACCCTAACGACCCCCCACACCAGCGGAAATAAGTTGATAGAATTTAAGTGACGTTAAACTGAAAAAGAAATGGGAACAAAAGATCTTACGGTCACGGATGCTTGCCGTTGTGGGTGAAATTCTTCACGCCTGATGCGTCTTCTCATGCCCGATGCCTCTTCTTCGACGGTTGGTTACTTTGTCTCCCTATGCTATAGGCACAACCAGTATATATTAGGCAGGCCTATCCCCCCCTACTACGCTGTGTCCCGCGCTCACAACATGTTATCGTACTCTCAACTGCGTTGCAGTAAACTAAAACTGTTGACACCATCCACTTCCAGAGAACCGAACGTCACGACACAGCCGGAAAATTTCTGTATAATGCTGACTCATAACTAAAACAACAACTTTCGAAACTCGACGGTAAATGGACTCCTGTTACAACGTAAACAGCAGATGTCCGCCCGATAACCTTCAAAAGCACACGTCTGCTCGATAAACAAACTATCACGGGAAACGAACCACCGCGGCTTTAACTTTAAACCTGATAAAATATTACGAAGCTTTCCAAAGCTAAATACACACGAAAGAATTTTACACCTGTGTCCCGAAATATTAAGAATATTGCGTCATTACAATGTTATTAAATTGTGTTCTGATACGTTACTTGTAAAGTAAATATCTTTTATTTAAATATTTACATTCTTACGTAGCTATCGTGAAAACACATTTCATTATTGCATATTAAAAATATTTATCTTTTTACTGTCTGGTTGGCGAAAACTACGGTGCGTAGGCCCTAGTGTCTGTTTTTTTTCCCCAAAGACACTACGGTTTTTATGCATGAAGAAATAAACTTTAGGTGGAGCATGTCGTTAATTTTTTTCTGAACCTGCTCCCCCCCCCCCCNAGCATAGTAGATTTTTATTATATTTTACACTTCAATAATAAATAATGGTGTCTGAATGTGTGATCATTAGTTAAAATGTGATTTAAATGTTAAAATATGTATTAAATTTGTATTTAGATGTGATGGCAGGGCAGCTATGACTTTGGAATTGGCAAAATTATTTACATGAATTGATCTCTAGTGTTTATGTTTTCCTTATATCAAATAAAGTTTGTATGCATACTTTGAACCTATCTAGTTAAGTCACAAAGTTGTGATAAACGTGTTTTTTTACTTCAGGTGTAAATATATTTCAACACTTTTTTTTTTTTTTTTTTT
>NQII01006981.1:11264-85923 GCA_002778355.1 Clitarchus hookeri | reverse complement strand
ATTGTTTGTGTTCTTAAGTTAGAAGTATTAATTTTTTGTCTACATATATTGGCATTTATCAATTTGGCACTTGTTTCGGTAGTGAACTCTGTTTGTACAAATATATATATGTTTTTCTGTACTGTACATTTTACATTTTGTAGTGCTGTGTTAAATGTAGTCATCAAATAATATTTTTAATTTGAATTTATATATAATTTTTTAGTAGCCAGTAAAGTGAAATGTGAAAATCCTGGTTTTTTTACAAATTATTTCCAGTTTATCTACCTACAAAAGACAATTCCATTATTTTATAGTTTTTTGCGCTGGATTTTCAAACATTCATGACGAACAGTAAAGTTTTTATTTACCGCTTTAATGTTTTTATTTACCGCCTTAATGTTTTTAAGTGAATTTTTGTACCGCTTTTAACAATTTTTTATGACTAAATTTGGAAATTTTATTTACCACTTTTAGGGGGCCTTAGCAATAAGTAATTTCATCTGCCCATGGAATGGAGGTGGTGATATTATTTTAATCGCAAAGATATCTTGGAATAATGTTGCCATGTTTTGTTTATTAAAAATGTATAATTTTCCAGCAACTAGCTTTTATTATTTGGTTTGGGGCGGTTTGTGCAATGCTGCGGCGGACAAGTAATTGATTGCAGGACAATGCTGCTGCGACCGAGTAATCATTGCAGGTCAATACTGCGGCTGCTGAGTAATTGATTGCAGGAGAATGCTGCAGCAGCAGAGTAATTGATTGCGGGACAATGCTGTGGCAGCTGAGTAATTGATTGCGGGACAATGCTGCGGCAGCTGAGTAATTGATTGCGGGACAATGCTGCGGCAGCTGAGTAATTGATTGCGGGACAATGCTGCGGCAGCTGAGTAATTGATTGCGGGACAATGCTGCGGCAGCTGAGTAATTGATTGCGGGACAATGCTGCGGCAGCTGAGTAATTGATTGCGGGACAATGCTGCGGCAGCTGAGTAATTGATTGCGGGACAATGCTGCGGCAGCTGAGTAATTGATTGCGGGACAATGCTGCGGCAGCTGAGTAATTGATTGCGGGACAATGCTGCGGCAGCTGAGTAATTGATTGCGGGACAATGCTGCGGCAGCTGAGTAATTGATTGCGGGACAATGCTGCGGCAGCTGAGTAATTGATTGCGGGACAATGCTGCGGCAGCTGAGTAATTGATTGCGGGACAATGCTGCGGCAGCTGAGTAATTGATTGCGGGACAATGCTGCGGCAGCTGAGTAATTGATTGCGGGACAATGCTGCGGCAGCTGAGTAATTGATTGCGGGACAATGCTGCGGCAGCTGAGTAATTGATTGCGGGACAATGCTGCGGCAGCCGAGTAATTGATTGCGGGACAATGCTGCGGCAGCCGAGTAATTGATTGCGGGACAATGCTGCGGCAGCCGAGTAATTGATTGCGGGACAATGCTGCGGCAGCCGAGTAATTGATTGCGGGACAATGCTGCGGCAGCCGAGTAATTGATTGCGGGACAATGCTGCGGCAGCCGAGTAATTGATTGCGGGACAATGCTGCGGCAGCCGAGTAATTGATTGCGGGACAATGCTGCGGCAGCCGAGTAATTGATTGCGGGACAATGCTGCGGCAGCCGAGTAATTGATTGCGGGACAATGCTGCGGCAGCCGAGTAATTGATTGCGGGACAATGCTGCGGCAGCCGAGTAATTGATTGCGGGACAATGCTGCAGCAGCCGAGTAATTGATTGCGGGACAATGCTGCAGCAGCCGAGTAATTGATTGCGGGACAATGCTGCTGCGGCCGAGTAATTGATTGCGGGCTGAGTGGTTATACTTAAGTGGCATGGTCAGGTTTTCTACTAATTTTGACACAATCGGTGATCGTATCTGTACTTGTTTTGTAGCACTGTAAAGAGCATATGCCTACCTGCCTAAATAAACTAACATTTAATTAATATAACAGGTTGTTTTCTCGTTATATAGTTTGAAACACAATTTTAGGGAGATTTTTGGGTTTTAGGGGGTCAAAATTGGTCAAATTTGGTTACAGCAGGATCGAACCCGGAACCGTGACACCTTGCTATAAAGGGGCCCTACTGTATTTAAATGTCACTGAAAAGTTCAGCAAAATGGACAAGGAGCATTTTCATTCCACAAAATTAAAAAATTATCTCGTGTTCTGGGACAGCTGAAGATAGTGGAGCAGAGAGATTTGGGCTACTCTTAACATTGAGGTCTTGAGAGATCCCCAAGGAAACCCGCCGATCAGCAGCATCATCCGGTACAATTCCCACATGCGAAAATCTGGGAGCCATCGTTGTGACCCTATGAATGTATTTGATAGAAAAATTGTAGTAATTTTATGAACATATTATGTTTGTAAATCAAACTAAGACTAAAAGCTAATTTTCCGTGATAATTATGATGTATTATTCTGTTTTCTGGGCAAAAAAGCTGCAACTTTTAAAACATTTTCAAGTGAATAAGTATGGATCTTAATCAACTTATGCCCTTTCCAGTTCATAGTGAAAAAATTCTACAGCAAAATCACTAGAATAAAATTTCCAGTGTTTTTGATATTGAATTTCACTATAGATAATGCATGCTTACTGTTTTGTGTATTCACAAATAAGTATTTCTATAAACATNAACATAGATGTTTTTTTTTTTTTTTTTTTGTCTTCACTTGAACTCTTATTGTTATTTTGTGAATCGGCACAGCTATACCTTATATTTTATAAAAAGAAAACTGTTATGAATTTAAGAGTTGATCAGGGTGAAGTGAGGTGAGTATGAAGCATACTGGAATGCAAGGGTGGGGGAAACTGGAGCAACTCCGCCAGAAATCGAACCCTGTTTGCCTAGGTGGGGGGCAAGTAGTCTGACCACTACACCATCACAGCCCCTGTGTGAAGATACAATAGCATAACTGACATAGGTGATGTTTTGGATCATGTGTCATAAGTGTTGAAAACTCCAAACAGTTGTGTCTGTAACTTGCATACAATAATTGGAGATGACTTGGTGCCGATACTAATCTACCAAATAGGGTGATACGTAGCCTTGCAAATCTAAATTAATGGAGCTGTGACAGAAATGTATCTTAGTTGCAGAGGTTATTGGACGAAGAAAGCCCCGACAATAATCAGGGACATAAGACCAACCTTATCAACAGGTAGTTTCAGATAAAATCACAGATGAGAGAAAACTTTCTGAAAATATTTAAAATCAAAATTGTTACAGTTTTTGTGTTCCATACTAGAATCAAAACCTTACAGTTCTGAACCAAAACTTATGCTTCTAAGTAACAAATGTAAAAATTACAAGAATAATTAGTTATTAAAAATTAAAGGCTCCTCTAAAATTCATTAAAATTGTTTTGTATGGGGCCGTAAATTATTTACAAAGGTCAAAGCAGCTGAACAAAACGCTGCAATTACAGTTTTTCTGAAAATGTGTATCACCATTTATGAAAATAAATGTTGCGAACAGTTTGTGGGTATTTTTCAACTGTTTGACTTTGCTCAGGGTATCAATCTCAGTGGTGGACAGAAGCAGCGAGTGAGCCTAGCCCGAGCTGTATATAACAATGCTGATATCTACTTCCTGGATGACCCCTTGAGTGCCGTGGACAGTCATGTGAGCAAACACATCTTTGACAACGTTATAGGGCCTTCTGGGATACTCAAGAAGAAGGTGAGTCTCAGAACTACGTAACACAAACTCTTGATTCTAAGACCTTTCATGGTTCCTGGGAAAGGGTTGTTATTCGAAAAGGTCATTATTGGAAAAACCTTTTCATTAAAATTTTTTTTATGGTTCTTCAAAAATGGGTTATTTTGAGCGCTATTCCAGAGATCTTAGAAACTCTAGTTGTCTCTAATTAATAAAATATTTTATCGGGAGTTTGTAAAAGTTTACAGAATCAGCAATGTGATCACAATGTTAATGGTTTGTTATCAGCACACGTGTAAAATAATGAGAAATAATGGGGTATAAAAATGGAAAATTGTAAAACTAAAGGTTTATAAGAGTTTTTAGGGTAAAAGAAGCTCGCATTGTGGTGTTAGATACACTTAAATGGGTAATTTTATTGATGTTTCTTGAATTTGATGAATGTGGGAATTATACAGAATTAATTATTGATCATAGTTAAACTTCTGTCTTAATTATTTTCCTAGTAAAATTTTTACCAGTAATTAAAAAAGTTGACTGAATCTTTACTTGTGCTCTGAACTCTGAACCCTCCACTTATGTGTATGTGTTTGTCTACACGCATGCTTGTGTACATGCGACATGCACTTAAGAGGTAGCAAGCTGTATTGGTTTCCAGTGCTCTCTCACTGGAAGGCTGTATTGTGTTGCAGACACGGCTGCTGGTCACCCACAGCGTGAACTACCTCCCTGAGGTGGACCTCATAGTGGTCCTGAAGGACGGGCGGATAACGGAGAAGGGCACCTTCAAGGAGCTGCTCGACAGGAAGGGAGCCTTTGCAGAGTTCATGGTACAGCACCTGCAGGAGGCAGAGCCTGACAATTCTGGTGAGTAGGGATATAGTAACTAACGGCTGTTCATGACAAACTGGAAATGGAATTTGTTATTCTTTCTTTTAATAAGTACATATTTAAGTGTAAAACATTCAAAAAAATTGAATAAGAATGAAAGACAATCTTACGAGAGCACGCTTTTCATGCAACACACATTGTCACGTCACAGTAATTTTTGTGCGATATATCTTGTACTTTATCAAGACGTTTAAACCTGCCCAAGAACAATCACTAGCATTTAGTCTTTACAAGATTTTTACATCATCAACAAACAGTTTTTGTTCATACACACAGGCGCGCGCACACACACGCACACACACACACACACACACACACACACACACAGAGGCGGGGTTTGAACCATAAAACTTGCCACCAGCACGCACCTAGGTGTCCATGGACACTTCGGCCAAGATTTTTTTCGCCTTTATGTCAGACGTCACGCCAACCCCCACGTGCGATAGAAGCCAGCCAAGTGGCCCAGCGTTGCGCTTGAGCTAGCGCATCCGACGCAACCCCGCATAGCAGGGAAGCCTTTTTCCGCCACGGTCTGAGAGATGGCACCAGAGTACAACTCCGCCTACAGAGAGAGGAGTTACCCCCGCCACCCCCGAAAGCAGGTGGATATATGTCCCTGCACCGCCGCAGAATGGCAGTTCATTCTCAGTAGCTCGCTCCACCACCTTAAGTGCTGGAGCTCTCTGCTACTACTGCCATCCTCACGAAGGACCGCCGCTCTTCAGGAAATTTTCCAGACTTTCATTCCCTGAAGAAGTCTATCCCTCTGGTAGTGACACCAGAGTCCCTTCTGAACAACAGTATTAGAGTTAGTTAGGGTCAGTTAGTATTATAGCTACCTAGCCGTATCTGCTCTTGTCTAGTTTAGACCCAGGTCTCCTTAACCTGGTATTATCGTAGTTTACTTCCGTTACAGTTTATTGTTGGTTAGGAGTTAGTATGGGCCACCGTGTCTATTCCTCACGGGAATAAACACGTGATCTTACCTAAAACGTTAGTATTCATTTCTAGGGTGACTTAAACCCAAGTAGACATCGGCCCACTAAAGAAAAGCAGGCGACCACATTTTTTAAACTTCCTTTGCCGAACCTAGAGTAGGACTGCGGACTCCTTTAACCGGGTGCACGTACGTCTCGCACACACATTAGACGGCCACCCATACTGTGGATCAGGTATGGCAAGGTACCTGGCGTATACATGTGGTAGAGCCACAACCATTAGAAACTCAATCCGCGAGGTGGCTAGTAAGCCAGCCCACCCAATTCACTCCATCCACTGTGTTACTATTTTTGCCGGAAGGAATGATAAAACTGGTTCTGGAGGTCTGACCCCTTTTAGACCACACCCACGTTGCTGTCAGACATCCAGGGTAACCCACCGCTCCAACCACCGCGTGTAACTTTGCTGGTTGGTGTAAACTGGTCCGACTCTGGTTGGCTTTGCCATGACTGGCTTTACACCTAGCTAGGGATCTTCATCGCCTGCTCTTCCTTAGCGTGGCAGACCTTAGGTCGTACCTCTATACCATACACCCATAAGAGTGGTGCAAAGTGGAGAGCGAAGAGGGCAGCATCTGGCCCTGAGCCTAGCGTGAACTGCATCCAAGTGCCAACTGCCCTCTGCAGTTTAACCCCATGGGAACAAGCTCAAGCCGCCCACCAACTGGAGAGGCCTCACCTCCCAGTTCCCTCCAGCTCCTTTTATCAGCCACCCTACAAGACCACCGGCGAGCCACATCCCATCGTCGAGAGATTTCGCAGAGGACTTCCAGTACTGATGTAAATCGACAATCCTTGGTTCCGACCCATCAGGACCAGCAGCTCTCAGCTGGCCCTCACCAGCACCGCCAGCCGCACCACCACCACCACCACCTTCGCCCATGGACTGAGCACGAGTTCCAGCAGCAACACCGGCCACGCCCAATATAGGTGAACCAGTGACTGTGCACAAACAAGTTGTACGAATGTCAGTTAAGCCCACGCCAGATTTTGTGGCGTGCCGTCAAGCCACGCGCCCTAGCTTATATACCGGCTGGGGTCCGGTTAGCAGCCAATAAATGCCACCCTTTTATATAGCCTGTGTTTCTGACCGATACACTAGAACCTTGCCCGACAGTGACGTAGTCAGTCACCCGATGTTACACGCCAAATAAAATATTTACTTGTATTTTGTAGTTAGGTTGATGCGTGACATAATAGGAAGTAGAGTGGCGCTGTCACTAACCCTCCTCTCTTTTGTCTTCTTTTCCATTGGAATGAGATAGGGCAGTGATTCCCAAAATTCTATAAACCGCGACCCTTTAAAAAAAATGTCAAAGTTCAGGACCCACTTTAATGCCTTACGTAGTGTAGTGTAAGGAAGTGAAGGGTTGTAGGATTAATAAAATAGTTAAAAACAGTTGAAGTATTAAAAAACAATTTTAATGAAAAAGATACCTAATCAAACAGCATTATACAATGTGTTATATTACTAATTTAGTTAAATCATTTTGGCCGCGAGTGGCGGCAGCAGGGGTAGCATTCACTGCGTACTCTGCGCAGTATTTTACGTCTGATTGACAGTTGCATTGTATGTGTGCAAGTTCTAAATTTAACATTTATAACTCGTGCATTTGTTTATATATGATATTATATTTTTCGGGCCCACCAAATTTTAGTCTGCGACCCACCAGTGGGTCGCGACCCATACTTTGGGGAATACTGAGATAGGGAATTTAATATTAATTTGTATGCTTGATTATAAATTGTTGTTAATTTGTATTACAATGTAATGCCAAGTCCACTGGGGAAAATAAATTGTGCTTGTGATAAGAATCTTTTATTTTCCAACATGCTGAATCACAGAGTTAACATTTTAATTTTGAGGTTTTTTGCCAGTATTGAAAATGCCAGTTATCATTACAAAAAGCAAAAATTCAGGTCCCTCAATGTTTGTATTAAAGAGGGTTCACTTTCAGTCCACAGTTTTTGGTTTGGTGCAGAGTGCTTTCGCAGGACTGATGTCCAGTAAGCATATTGTATGAAATGATGGTAGAGGAGTTGAATAGTGATACCATCGGAGTGGTGCAGATATTGTTCCAGATGGCATCATAGATCTGGAGAGCTTGCAGTTGAAGTTGGGTGGCTCACACCCTCACACCTGGGAGACAACGTCTATAGACTCCAAGCGTTCCCGTCACACGTCTCTGAGTCGGTGAGATGCCCGTCATAGCACTTGCTCAATTTTTTTTAAATAGAAAAATGTATGCAGTTTGTTTTTAGTGTTTTTAAAGTTGAAAGTCCATTAGTGTGGTTAAATAAAGTGAGAATTTCATTGGATTTTGTCCATCGCCTCCAGTTCAAACTCAAATATTGAACAGTCGTGCACCGCTGCTATGAATAACCCATTTGCACTCTGTTAATTACCAAGCTGCAGTCAAGTAATGCTGTACTGATTTATTTTAATATTAAAAGTGTTTGGGTACTATATTTACACGTGTTTTTAACAGTGAATATATATGAAACTTGGAAATATTAGGAATTCGGGGAAATTGTCAGACATCACATTCATAATAATAAAGTACTCAATGTTTAAAACTGGCGTCTTCTCGTCAAAAAGGTGAGACAGTGTAGTTTATAGTAGTTTGTACATGCAGATGCTATTTATAAATGAACCGTGACACCGAGTGCGACTGGATGACAAAATATGACATTAACATAAATATTATTTGCTGCAAAAATGATTCCATCACAAACGACGAGTGATTTTAATAAATAAATGAATAACATTTATTTTTGCTTTGTTGCTTAAGTGGGAGGGGAGTCAGGATTGAAAAAAATGAAATGGTGAGCCAGCCTCAGAAAGGTGTAGTTAAGATTGCAGGCCGAATCCAAATTATTAGCAAGCAGAATCGCTTAACACGGAAATACATTAAAATATTTATAGAGCTTGCGGAAAATTTAAAACTTTGAGAATTCGTTAGCATATTTACATTTTACACACGAAAAAAGAGTTATTTCATGGGAGCGTGGTTTCCGAAGCGAGCTGCGCGCACTGGCCACAGATGACAGCACGGTCGCCTATTTCGCTACTGTGTCGCAAAAGTATATTATCTATCACGTCCTTTTAAAAATAAATTTTTCATCTCATGCCAGCTTAAAACAACTCTGGTTTGAAATATATTGTGTCAAATTACCGTATTCACCCAAATATAAGACGACCCCCTACATTTGCTCTTTGCGAATGGTATAAATTAAATTATGCCACAAATACTTATTGACAGGCCATGTAGATAAAAAAAACTCAAAAGTCAAATATCCCATAAAAATCATTTTTATTATTAGTAAAAAAGGTAAAACCTGACCAGTCATCAAACTTTTAGTACTAGATAGAAAAGAGTGCTGTATTAAAAAAAATTGTTCTGTGTCACTTATTAATCACTTGAATCAGACTCCCCAGTAGAATGATCCTCGTGAACATTTGCTTCGGTAACGGAAACATGCTTGGCTGCAGCACAATTTTTATGCATTTTTTGCATACTGATGCACCATTTAAAATTCGCATCATAACTACGACGTTCAAATTTTCTTAGTTGCAATGCCGATGAAAAATTTTTTTTTTTCAATGTAACTACTCATAATTGGAGACCTGAGAATTTCTTGCGTAGCGTGTCCTAAAATTCTTGAGTGAAAACACAAAAATTCTTGAGTAAAATGCAGATTAGTTTAGTGCCAATAATACGTATTTTAGACAAAAAAAAAGGTGCATTGAAATTTAAAAAATTACAACAAAACTAAGTACACAAACATATTTTATACTTTTAAATATCTCATAAAAACCTAACTTAAGAAACTGACAAGACATTTCTACAGGTTTTAGATGTTAGCATTTTTTTGTAGTAAAACCCTGCAATAAGTAGTTTCAAATATAATGCTAATGTGTACACATCTCACTTGCAGGCCTAACAAAAAAAATTGTTTTTAAAAGGTATTTCTAGAAACCTTTTGAGATAAGTTTCTAACCAGAAAATTACGATTTCAAGAAATGTCATAATTTTCCTTCATATGCATAGGAAGAGAGAAGTTCAAGATTGGTCAGACTCATATTTGTCCTCCTGTTTGTATGAACACAAGAAAATTGTGATAAGAATCGCTCACAGTCCACATTTGACACTGGCATCCAAATAGCTGTTAGGGTTCCCACCACAAAGGCCTTGTGGTCATCTTCCATGGATTTAAGTGCTTCCAAGACATTTATATTTGTATGTCTCTTCATTTTCTCTTTGAGCTCTGTCTACGCATGTACACCCTCAGCAAGTTGTGAGTCTCGCAGAGATGGAATTCTTGGAAATAGAACTTGAAGTCTGGTGCTGCTAACTTCCTGGGTCAGAATGTTTTTCTTGTGAAGCAGTCCGTGACTGGTAACCTACATAGAAAAAGGGGAGGGGAGTTGTCTCGCGAGTTCATGTACCAGTTAACCTGTTCAAGCAACAATAAAACTTGATTATGTGAACTCGCAAATAAAGTGTAATTTATTAGTAAATTGGACATAGAGACAACAGTGTCGACGTATTCCTACGCCCTATCACTGAGGGCTAGCATCAAGTGCTGGCGCCTCACACCGCAGAGCAGATTCAATACCTACTTCCAAACTTTAGCATTGGCAGGTATCAATTCTGGCGCCGCAACGTAAGGGGCAAGCTGAAATCTGTATAGAAAGAGGCAAGGACAAGCTAAAATTACCCGGGAGAAAGGGGACCTCTGCCCCGACCGAGCTAGCCAGGCACATTCACGACTTCGGGGGAGTCATAAACCAACCCTCGTGACTTCGAGTAGTCATAAATTAAACTTGTGGCATCCAATTTCCCGACAGTATAGAACCGAGGAGGGAGCAAGGCAATAAACCAGACAAGAAAAGGGCAGGCGGCAGACGTGCGCGGAGTTTAGGAGGAAGGCGGAGAAGGATAGAAATCCCCAGTGGGTTACTAGGTCACCAGACGGTGAACGATAACGAGCCAGCCAGGCTAAACACAGACGTCAGGGAGGCTATGACAAAACACCCTGTAGCGTCCAGCAATATCACTTTAAGAAGTCCCAATTAACGAGGGAGAAGTTAGCGAACGGGAGAGGAAACGCGGAGCGGATGCCAGGCGCGGGCAGAAGGACGTGTTAGCGAAGAAAGGAAGTCACTTCTACTGGATGGTGGGAGTGATGTGGTGTCCGGCAGGCAGGTAACCAACTACCGCGCCGACACGAACGGGAGACGAGAGGAGATGCCAGAAGTGGGCAAGAGACGGGTTAGCGAAGATAGGTCACTTTCACTGGATGGTGGGAGTGACGTGGTGTCAGGCAGACAGGTAAATAACAGTGCCGACAAACAACGAGAAAAACGAGGGATAAATTAGCGAACAGGGGCGGAAACGTGGAGCGGATGCCAGTAGCGGGCAAGAGGACGTGCCAGGAACAGGCAAGAGGACGTATTAGAGGAGAGTGGTCACTTTCACTGGATGGTGGGAGTGGCGTGGTGTCAGGCGGACAGGACAAATACCGCGCCGATGAATTAAAGTAGGAAAAAGTAAGTACTAATTCCCTGGATGGGGAATAGGGACACTTTCCGAACAAGTATACCAGTATTTCCGNCGAATTAAAGTAGGAAAAAGTAAGTACTAATTCCCTGGATGGGGAATAGGGACACTTTCCGAACAAGTATACCAGTATTTCCGCCCGCCGTAAGTCCGCTCGAAGTGAGCGGCAGAGAAAAGGCAAGTATACCAGTATTTCCGCCCGCCATAAGACCACTCGGAGGAGCGGCAGAGAAAGGGCAGGAAAATAGTTCACTGTATGGTACAGAGACTGCGAGATAAGGGTAAAAGCAAGCTGCCAAATAAATCCAGTAAGATCGCTCAGTCGGTGCCCGCAGATAAACAAAATTACAGTAACCGGAGCGCCGGTGAAATATTCCCTGGATGGGGAATAGTGACACTTTCCGAACANGAAAAAGTAAGTACTAATTCCCTGGATGGGGAATAGGGACACTTTCCGAACAAGTATACCAGTATTTCCGCCCGCCGTAAGTCCGCTCGAAGTGAGCGGCAGAGAAAAGGCAAGTATACCAGTATTTCCGCCCGCCATAAGACCACTCGGATGAGCGGCAGAGAAAGGGCAGGAAAATAGTTCACTGTATGGTACAGAGACTGCGAGATAAGGGTAAAAGCAAGCTGCCAAATAAATCCAGTAAGATCGCGCAGTCGGTGCCCGCAGATAAACAAAATTACAGTAACCGGAGCGCCGGTGAAAGATTCCCTGGATGGGGAATAGGGACACTTTCCAAACAATTATACCAGTATTTCCGCCCGCCATAAGACCACTCGGAGGAGCGGCAGAGAAAGGGCAGGAAAATAGTTCACTGTATGGTACAGAGACTGCGAGATAAGGGTAAAAGCAAGCTGCCAAATAAACCCAGTAAGATCGCGCAGTCGGTGCCCGAAGAAAAACAAACCCGGGCGAGCGCACGGGAGTTAAAGTTCCAGCAGAAGCTTTGCGCGCACGGGAATGACCGGGTGAAGCGGACAAGCGATGAGAAACGCGAGAAGAAGCGGCCGCGGAGAAAATGAAGTAAGGAAGAAAGTGGACTGCATCGGCATAGAGTCGAACCCAGACAACTTCAGCAAGGCGAGGCGGTACCATGCAGACCCAACCAATCGGCGGGACGAGACAGCAGCCCGCAGACGTCAACTGAACAAGTGATGGACGGGGGGACCTTCCCCCTCCCCCCAGCAGGCAGTCCAAACCCACATTGCGGGGAGACATGAGGCGGTCTCTTTCCAGCCAGCCATAAGTAAACAACCGACGGGACTTCTCCAGGCCCCGCCTATTCCAGGGGCCGTGAAGGCGGTCAGCACCAGGTAAAGTGTCTACCACACTACACCCCTTCTCTCTTCATAGAGAAACAAAGGCGAGACCGTGCAGAAGAAGATATTTTGTTTACCGAGTGCAAAGTGACCGATTAGTTTAATTAATTTCAAGACCGTACCGGGAGTGCTAGGTGTCAATAGGCCTCCAGCCCCGTTTCTAGAGTGTTGTAATTATGTGTTCAAACATGCACAGTGGGAACCACGAAAGTCCGCAACAAAAGAGGCCGGACATCTGTCTCATTGTACCCGAGCTAAATTCATCAGTAGCGCTGTTTGCTAGTTACTGATTGTTTGCACTTGTGTGTCCCCAATTAATAGATGTTCACCGATGTTTGTATATTGTTTTTTTTGTTTACCACTGTGTATCAACAGTGATTTTACTTTTTGTTTACCACTGTAAAGCATTGTTTACGAGTGTGTTAAAAGATAACAAATACCAGTAAGAAATGCCAGGAAAAAAATTACAACCGGTCACTACACAGACAGTGGCAATAACCTTAATACTTTTTAATCGCCAAAGTTTGGTTAAGTTGCTAAGTATTAATTTTTATATACCTGTTACTGGAGGTATATAGTATGTAAAGTGTTACGGGAAAAAGCTGCCTACTAAATATAGTGTAGAGAACCATATGAGAGTTATTTAATTTCTTAATTGTCATGGCTTATGACGTTGACTGCATTTGATAATACGTTTTTGTTGTATGAGTGGACCGCTTGTGACGAGTATACTGCGCATAAAGACGCGGAGGGCGAGGATAAATGGTGTTAAATCAGTCGTTTTATATTGTGTTAAAGTATTACTACTGAAAAGGTCCGCAGGTTAGTAAATATCGCTTGAAAAACGAGTAAGAATTAGTCATTTTGAATCTACGAGGATTGAGCAGTCAGTCAGTCAGTTGAGGATCGAGCAGTCAGGCAGTCAGTTGAGGACCTGAAGTGAGGCGTCCGGATCGAGAATGCATGACGACGTCGACCTCAGTCGGAGGCCGTCAAGCGGGATGTGCGGCCGGAAGAGTCCGAGAAAAGTCAGTCAGACTTCGTCAAACGAAGAGTGCTGAGTGGACCCGGGAGGAGGAGTTCTGAGAGCAGGCGTCGGGACGCTCCACCAAGCGCCGGAGCAGTTCCAAGTCGCCAGCCGAGGGAAGACAGCGCCGCAGTGTCAGATAAGTAGTTCTACACCAGGTGTGAAGAATCCTGCCCCCCCCCCCCCACGACGCCAATCGCGGCGTCAAACCATACGTAGCCTACATAGAAAAAGGGGAGGGGAGTTGTCTCGTGAGTTCATGTACCAGTTAACCTGTTCAAGCAACAATAAAACTTGATTATGTGAACTCGCAAATAAAGTGTAATTTATTAGTAAATTGGACCTAGAGACAACAGTGTCGACGTATTCCTACGCCCTATCACTGAGGGCTAGCATCAAGTGCTGGCGCCTCACGCCGCAGAGCTGATTCAATACCTACTTTCAAACTTCAGCATTGGCAAGTATCAGTACTTCAGATGGAATAGGCATGGAATTAGTCTCTAAATTCACCAAAAAAAGGCTTAATGTTTAAAATCAGTGATTTTTTTTTACGAATAAAGATTGGATATGCAACATACTGAGCTCTTCACTGAGGCTCTGAAGATGTGACACCCACTACAGTAGAACCTGCTTATAAGGTTCCCATTTAAAAGGTTTTCCCCTGCCTATAATGCAGGATTTTTCCAGCTTGGAATGTTTATCCATAAGAACAATAACAAACATTCCTGGAAATAATGTTTTCGTTTTCCCGAGAATAATGCAAGAAAGCACACTGGGAAAGGAAAACTCCAATGGAAAAGATGCTCAACTTGCATTGCCTTTCAAACAAAGTTTGTAGTTTTTATCCCAAGCTCCACCCTGCTGAGATAATCTACCAGCTTGACATTGACGAGGGTCAGTGGACCTGCAAAGGGGAGGAGTGAATGTTTTTACAGCTGCCAGGCAGGTAGGCTTGGCTGGAGCTGCAGCTGTGGTTGTGTGAAAGGTGCCTCCCCCACCTCATCCCTCCTCCGGCGGTAGGCTCCCCTCCCCATACCGCGCAAGCCTGATACTGGCAGTGGCCCGAGATGTGTTCCACTTAGATGTCACAGCCTGCTTTCCCTGTCTCTTCTCTTCCCCCCCCCTTCTACGGGTTTTGTTAGGCTAACAAGACGTCATGTCTGACACACACCAGTGGAAGGCAATAGGAGGGTGACAGACCATAACATAACACAAATACAGTGTGGATTTTCTGTCTCGAAAAATTAATGTTTCTGTGCCTTTCTAATTTTGACATGTGTAACCATCTCATAAATTATCACGTGCCAGGGGGATGGGGGGAGTTGGGCTGCCGTATGTACCACACCACAGCTGATATAGTCTTTTTGGTAGAACTTCACACTTACCTTGTAAGCAGTGAAAGTGACTCAACTCTCTTGCTCTGAGGCCCTAATGTCACCACCATCTAGCAAGTTTACTATCTAGCCTGACATTGACAAGGGTCCTTGAAGGAGGAAAGGGAAGAGGTCAAATGTTGATAGGCATCCATTGACATCACTGTGCGGTGGTGGTGCCAAAAGGGACTGGATATATGGAGTATGATAGTTTTTAAAAAGTTTGTAGGTATCCAAATGTATAATGATTACTTTCTTACAGATTTTGATATTTCAGTTTTTCAGCAGTACAAGATTAGGATATGTTTTATTCCAATGCTCAGTGTCTAGTAGGCATACATTTTTTTGGCAGTAACAGTACAAACGAGTTGAATATACTTGAAAACTGTAGCCTATTATATATATTTTTTAATCCTTCAGCTCCGATTGTTCTTCGAAATTCCTTCGCATAATGCAAGCTTCGCTTCGACTTCGCTTCACATTTAAAAAACGACCTTTGCACATGCCCAGTTAATATTTATGTAGTGAAAATTAATTCATCCTTGAAACAGTTTTAGTGAAAAATTAAAATGAGTGCCTCTAAGAAAAGACAAACATTTTCATTAGCTGAAAAGTTAATCTTAATCAATCACGTGGACCGTAATCCCGGTAGAACACGTACAGCAATTTCTCTGAATTTGGAAATCCCAGTGACTACTCTGAACCGAATTATTGATGCAACCAGGAGACAAACTTCCATGAAAGATTTTATGTTATGTATTTTGCTTGTAGACAATTTTGTGTGCTGGTACTAGNTGGTACCAGGAGACAAACTGCCACGAACAATTGTGCTTGTTTTTCGTGTACAATAATCTTTTACTCGTATACTAATTTTATGATTTCGCAACCAGGAGATAAAATTTCTTAAAAGATTATGTATTTAAAAGAAACATTTGTTTTGTTCATTATGTAGAGTTGTGTGTTTATTACGGTGCATAATTTTATATCTTTTGGTGTCCAAATTCTTGAATTTTTGTGTTTCCCTCTTATAGTGTTTTCCTGCTTATAGTGTCACTTTCTTGTGGACCCCTGAAGAACCTTATAAGAGGGTTCCACTGTATTGAAATTGTTCTCACTTGCCGCATCCGACTCCAAAAAAACTAAACAAGATTGCCTAGTTGTCAGCAAGCCATTCAACTGATGCCAACCACGAGTTCCATCGGATTGCAACAGGGATGGGGGAAAAAACCTGCCTTGGAGCCTTCCTGTTGCAAAAATAAAGCTGAAACTCTCGACGTTTCTTTCTTGCATTAAAAAATATCTGCTTCATTGATACCACCAGTTGGTTCAAATTGGACTGACTGTTTTTGACCAAAACACCAAGGAGGTTCACTTTATGTGACCAGCATTGCACTTGCACAACTTCATCAGGCAACAGGATTGAAAGGCCATCAAAACAAGATTTCATATATGAAGCTGAATCACTGACAAATGCAACCACTTGATCATATCCTACTTCCATATCTTGCAATGCATCAGAAATTGCTCGTGCACGGGTTCTACCATTTACTGCTTCCAATGAAGTCACTGCAGCCACGTACTGTTGCTGAGAGTAGGTGGGCTCCACTGTAGACGGCAATAAAAACATAAATTGCTCTTCCTAACTTGTTTATAGTTCCGTCTGACATTATAGCAACTTTTGTAAATTTTATTGCAGCAACCACTTCCTCCTTCCTTAACTTGACCAAATGTGGTAAATAATCTAGACAAAGGGCATCACTGCTAGGCAAGTCCCCGCTACCTACTACGTGCTTGCACACCCAGTTCCTGAATGCTGGATGGCCTGCTTTCTCCAATGGTATGTTTGCAGATACCATCATCTTAACTGTAGGTGTTATAAAGTCCATTTTAGCAACCTAAAAAAAATCAGAGAAAATTAATATCAAAAGACTATAATTCTGCAGAAATGCAGAAACTCTTAACATCATTTACTCAAATTACAGATTAACTGGAGGACACGTGTGTAAATATTTCTAGATTGATAGCCGACAATAATTTCCCTTTGTGATATTTTAATTCCCTAGTAAACCGGGGTAGCAAGAAATTTTTTTTTATCATTATTGTTAGTTGCAAAATAAATGAAATAGATTATATATATTTTATTCCTGTAAGTATTGCAACAATGTATGCACACTGAAAAGGGATGAATAATCATTTGTGTTGTTCCTTTGGTATCTGTACGAGGTGAAATACTGCAATAATAAAACTTACTTCAGTCTAGCGATAAAGTTGACTCCCTATCTACCGTTTTTCAGGGGACTGTTAAAAAATTTTAATGCTTGCAGGTTTCAGTATATGAGGGTTCAAACATGTGTACATTAATAAAATACAATTTCTGACCTTATTATACTTCATTTTGAGTATAATGAGAGCTCTACATTATCTGTGAACAGAGTTTAGCTAATAAATACTATAAAAATGTGATTTAAAATAAGTATTACTGTATTATTATTACTGTGTAAATAATACATTAAAAAAACACCTCAACTTGTTTAAAAAAAAGATAGATCATCTCAAAATAGTGTATATAATTTATTGTAATCCGACACCAAATACAAGGTAAATTTTGAATTCTCATGCGCACTCTATCAACTGAGAGTGTGTGGAGTAGTGATGGCCTGATAGACGATATCCGGTATCGGATATTGGTATTATCGGTACATTTACCATTATCGGAGCTCGGCACTAAAATATTGGCACATCGGTAATGGCCATTCTAACCTCAAGTATTTTTTCTCCTCTGCTGCACACTTAATTTTCTCAACTCTTAACTTCAGGCTACAGCGATACAATTAAAAAGAGCATCATTAATTTGAAATGTCAATATGCAATAATTGAAAAAAAAAAAAAAATTAAAAATTAAAACATTCCTTACGATAAAAACAAATTAGAATGTACATGTAAATCGTTATTTTTCACTTCACGGATTACATTTTTATTTTTGGTAAAGCAGTCTTATATTCGACGTAAGTTTCTCGAAGTAAACAAAATGATCGTGGCTTGTTAGCTTAGTTTTCATTCCTGTCCTTTTACATATTTTTTGTAGACTAGTGACCTTGCGACCTTAACTTAGTTTTGTAATATGTTGTAGTGCGCTATAATTTTGTATAAAGTTAAACTATTTTTTTTTTTTTTTGCAGCTTTGATGTACCGGGCATAAAGTAAATCTCACTTAACAGTAAGTCTATTTAGCTTATTGCAAACAAAACTTTTCCAGGCAGCAGTTTTCTCTCATACACTTTAGTGACAAAAGTCTGCTTACAGTATGATAAATGAAAATATCGGTTTACAGGTATAGGATTGGTAAAATTCTAAATATCGAAACCTTCATTGGTATCACGTTTTTTCAGTATCGGGCCATCACTAGTGTGGAGAGATTATTGATCAAGCAGCGTGTTCATGGCAGTCAGTTAGTTGATGTAATGCGGTGGGAGGGGGTAAAGAATGTACCCTTCCGCTTCGCTTAATGTTGGTCACACTTTGACCGCGTGACAAATGTCTGTCTTTTAAAGTAATTAATTATATTTCACAGCAAAAAAGTTATAATTTGAGACAGAAAAGAATAAATAAGGCAATTAAAATTTATTTCTTCAGTCTTTTAATAATTAATCATTAAAAATCACGCCCCCCCTGATTTTCCCTGTTGCGGGTTACACTGCACTCAGGCTCAGTACTTATCCATTATTACATCACAAAAATGTCTAGTAGTCATATCTATTTATTCAAAAGATGCGTGTCTATTGAAATAAATTAATATAAATCCTCCGATTTCCCCGCAGGAAGTTACTCAAAATTAACTTTACGCTTGGTAATACAAGGCGCTCGATGTTCAAACAATTTTTGGCGACAAAGGGAGGTCAAGTATATTCTTCTAGGCATGTAATTTTATTTTCAAAGAAGCTGTCCATTGAGTTAAATTAATATTTTGTTTTAAAATCATGTTGATTTTACGCCTGATAAAATTAAACACCAAACTTTACAGTAAAAAAACTACCTTTAATTGCAAAAGAAAACATCTTCACAAATAACAATTCCTTGTTAAAATGTATTGCATAACATTTTCAGGCGAAACCATTTCCTTTGAAATACAAGTGATTTAAGCGAAGGATAAAATTTCTACGCTCTCCAGTAGCACTAGTTTATTTGCTCGGCGGCCGGTGTGTGAAGGCAAGCGTGCACGGCCGAGAGAGAGGACGTGCATTTTCTTTTGTCAGGCAAAAGGGTGGAAGGTGCACATTTGAGAGAAAGAAAGAGAAAGAGAGAGAGGATGCTAGGTCGCCATGCTGGTTGCTAAGTAACCACTTCCCCTCTTGTGAAGTGTGTAAGGGCAGGTAGCAAGCCAGGCGTGTTGGGAAGACAAGCAACGCGCCGCAAAGCAGTTACTAGAAGTTTGCATAAACAACCAGTTTTAAAACGATTGTTGCTGGAAATCTTAGATGACGAGCCCGAAATATACTTTGATCGACGCAACATCCGATAAACTATAAGAGCGGATAGCGTTATCATTATTTATACAGGATTTTTGCCAGGACCACTGAAAATTAACTGTGAATACGTTTTATCGGTACATGTGTTGTTTGTACAACTGTATTTATTGCTGTTTGTTTACAAAATTTAGTGTGAATTTGTTTGGGTCAGAATAAATAATTTTTTAACTGATTCCAGTGTGAGTGCAATTATAAAATTGATTTCATACTATGTACTTTGGAAGCAGCAGCTTTCTGAATTAAAAAGACAAAGCGTTAGTTNGGGGGGGGGGGGTATAATCTGTCAAGGCGGAAATTAAAAACCACCCTGTTTCACAAACAAGCTGTTTATACAATCGTGGGATAGGATGTGATATTTGAGATGGACTAAGCAAAGACGGCGGATGTATTACAAGGATAAAGCATAAAATAGTCTATTATACGGCGAAAACTTGCGTTAAACCACAAAGGAGAAGGGAAAAATGTGACGTTACTAATGTGAACTTGGCAGGATAAGTTCTGCAGATGGTGTGAAATAAAATGGAAATTGACAAGCAAAAAAAAAAAACAGGAGAGGTAACAAGAAGATGGAAATGACGAAAGGGTGGAGGACCATTTAACAAAGAAGAGTGAGGGAGAGATGACCTTGTCTTGCCCTTGTCGATTAAGGGAAGGGAAGTGTGACTACATGGTCACACGGAACAAATGAAATTATGGGCAACGGATTTTACAAACCTGATAAACATAAACACGTATTTAAGTGCACACAAGAATATTTTTGTCTGGAGGCAGCTCATGATGCATCAAATCTTTAAACTTTAGATTTTAAAACTTTAAATACGGTGCATTACATAAAGTAGGCAAATTCTTCAAAAAATTAACAGTAACAATTTGTTGTTCTAAAAAAACTGAAATTTTGCACATTATCAATATATAACAATATCTTAATCCTAATTATTTAGGTGCCAATATGGTGTTTGTACATTATTATAATCAAACTTTTTAACACCTATTTCAATTCTGGTCATCATGTAATTTTAACTATATTTGTACCTTTGCTGTCTTAGCGCCTTCAATTCCCTCCAACATAGTTTTGTGCTGCTTTCCTTTCTTAACAGCTTCAACTTGACCTTAACTCTGCACGTGTTTCTTGACGCTGTCGGAGGTTTCCCACGCTACTGTTTTATTGCAAAAACGGCATTTTGTGACTCCTCCAGATTTAACCATGCCTTCTTGAGATAACTGCTTTACTCTTTCATCAATATTTAATTTTGGTGGCATTTTAAAACAGATCAGATAAAACTCTCCAACCCACAACAGATCAAACCCGACTGAGTCACTCACGAGTTCTGACACGCTCGTACATCTTTCACCATCTCGGTAGCCCTGTGCTACCACCACCGCACGTTGGCACGCACATTTAATGATTTTTTAGTATCTGTAAATTTGTCAAAATTCTCGAATGCATGTCAAAATTCGTGGATACAAGATAATTTTAAGAAATTTGCGAGTAATTCACGAGTCGAAAACCCCAAATAACAACTCTACAATGCATTATAATTCATTCCCCATTATTTAAAAAAGTTTTAAGATTTTTCGCGAATTTGCGAGTTGCACATTTCTCGGGTCTCTACTCATAATTAATTAACACGTTCTCATTTACCAATACATTCAATACTAAACCGTAAAACTGCTTCGACCAGGAGTAAAAAAGTAGGGGGAAATAAATTAGAAGTCATAGATACTGCTACTATCTCGTACTCACAACCCCAGATGTATTCACTCTGGGAATATTGAATGTCGGAGATAAAGTTGGTCATCAAACAACTTTGATCACTCGCGTTCACAGACATGATGCCATTTTGGTAATCAGGTAGCTGCTCTAGATCACAAGATGTTTAGTTTACCACCATGTTACAATTGTAGCTTTGGTAAATGCAACCTAACCAAACACTACCGCATGTAGTGTAATATAATGCACTGACCTATTTATGCATATTTAATACTCGTACCAATATTTTAGCGGTGGTTTTGTCAGGTGGTTTCTTGTTATTTAGAAATATCTGCGCACTTGGATTAGACCAGTAACAGATCCTATTCAAAGAAAAACGTGAAGGAAATTTGAAGTTAACCGAACTTGTGTTTTTGAAAAGATTAGAATATTTTTCTAGATACCATGAACCAAGTGCTATTACTATTACCCATGAATAAATATTAACCTAAATTTATTTTGTGATGCGAAAATAAGACGATCCCAAAATGTTTGGAAAGTGAAATGTGGAACAAAACATAGTCTTGTATTCGGATGAATACGGTATTGCAGAAATTTTTCAAATATACTCTGCGACAGATGTGCGGCCTCTTCAATTAATATGAAGCGTGCACGTGGCAACGTTAGCAGCAAGCACTAGCTATAGCCTATGAAGAAGAGAAATTAAGCTAAACCAACACATATGGTGTTCCATTTCATTTAAACACCTACACATTATTCTAGAACAAAATTAAATTTGTTACACTTATAACAGCTGTTTTGTAACTATATAAAACAATATACATAGACATTTTATCTGCAATCTCCTTCCTGCACACATATTTCTCCGATGTCTGTTGTGCAAATGTAGACTGTCAGAATAGCCAACATGAAATTTTCTTGTAATTGTTTACGCATCATCTGATACAAATTTTATGTATGTGATTATGTTAATATCATTTGTGAGGTTGCCACACACTGGCTGTCAAAAAATTGAATTCTTATATGACTGTATTATTTGTTTACATAACCTATGTGTAGAGACCTGAAAAAGTAGGTGTTATTTTTCCCAAAAATAGGTGTTATTTATTCAAAAAATAGTGTTAATTTTTGTCAAAAATAGCTGTTATTTTCTTGCTAGAAAAATGCAGGTTTCTGCATGAAAATTCCTCCATTTTTTCATGTCCTCTTTATAAAGACCTACATAATTGGATAAATGTCACTTTATTCGTAAAACCTGAAATTGGCAGTGTTATTCCTATTGAAAGGAAGGGTTTTTTTTAACAATTATTTCCTTGCAAAAAAACTTAACTGCCAGAGAAAATATAGCCACATTTTTAAGAAAAAACCACTAGTTTCCTTTATCAACAGACAATATTGAAAACCTTTTCACATTTTCTTACTTAAGATTTTGTATTCTGCCTCATACCTGGAATAACAGTCACAGTGCACTGACAAGGGCATACTGTTTCATGAAGAGACTAATGTAAACAATTTATACACAATTATAAAAACATTGTTTAAAAAAAAGTGCCTAGTACGAACGGAAAAAAAATTTAGAGAAATCGACCTATATGTTTTTAACTATCTGAACTTTCAACAACAGATTTTTTCGTTTTGGCACGAATTCCATAGATTGTAACGTTGGCCGCACCAGTTACACTGCCCACTTGCACTCGACTAGCTCAAGAAGGAGGAACACGAGACTCTGTACAATGGACGCCAATTAATTATGAAATCTAGTAAAGTTCCAGAGTATTTTGTTCCATACTTTTATTTACCATTTTTTGCGACACGGTTCGCGTACAAAGTTTAGATATGCAGAGTACGAACCGTTCACAGATAAATAGACAGGTGCAGAATAGAGCCACAGTCGTTTACTAATTATTTCAGTTCTTAAAACTTGCCGGAAGAAATAACCAATGCAGCGACCTCCCACACCCGCAGAGAAATAATCTCCTTAAGTTCAAGTTTGCCGATGTGGGGGTTAGCGTCACACCCGACGCGGCCTAGACGACTGACTTCGCTGACTGACTTCAAGGGCGACTGACTTCCAACTGACCTTATCCACTGCTTGAAGGGACACACATGTATTTGTGCTGCCTATCACCCCCCTCTCACCAGATAAGGGCCTGGTGTGGGCTGTCACGCACACTCTCCACACGTTATCGAAACTGCGTCGTAGGAACTAAAACTGTCGACACCATCTGAAAAAAGCTAATGTAATGCCGACGCTTAACCAAAACTCCAACGTTCGAAACGAAACAACAAACGCCTGTCCGATAAACGTACTATCACGGTAAAACAAACCACCACTGCTTTTAATTTCAAACCCAATAAAAATATTATGAAGCTTAGCAAAGCTAAAGAAAATGAAACAAGTGTCCCGAAAATTAAGAATACTGCGTCATTATAAGATAACGTGGTGCTTGGTAGACATGAACACAACATCGTTTCCTAGTAAGGAAATAAACTTTTGCAGGGCTGTGCACTAGAATGCTCACTCAAAGTGACGCATCATCACTTGCGGTCATGTTATTTAAAGGCTGTAAACACACGTTACGGAAAGTAAAACATGTTTTTGTTTATGGTGATAAATAAAAAAAATCTACTGCCCAACTCTGCATACATTCGTATTCTAATATGTAAGAAAACACTAAATAAGTCGTAAGAAGCAACTATGTGACATAAAACAATAATTCGCTAAAATATTACAGTATTTTGTACAGTTCGCGAATTACAGCTATAAATCTCAAAAATCGTAATGTGTCGTTTTTTTTTTTTTTTTGTGAAAATTCGCATTTCTAGCGTTTGCTGAATTTCCATGTCTCTACAGCAGTAATGAAAATTTCATTTTAACTCGTGCGCTAATTTACATTCTGATTTCCTGTTAAATATTCTCTAGCCACGTATATTCTATGGGTGTTAAGGCCGTGTAATAATTCCCGCTACCTTAATAGTAACACTTTTGTTTGGTGATTATTATATTTTTGAACTGTGCACGTGAAAAAGAATGGTGGAACTGGTGTGTCGTTCAAAGAAAGCAACAAAATGTGATGCACGAATTATTGACATTTATTAGACATTCAAAATTTTTAACATGCAAAAATACCTAGTTGCTGCAACGAAGACGGCGGACGTTTCGTAAACAGTGCGACGAGTATTCCTAACCTCAACCACAAAACTTGATATAAATGTTCATTGCGTGTCTGTGTGTTGTTTTTTTTTTTTTTTTTTTTTTTTTGCCATATTTTGTTAGCAAAGCAACAAAACAGATCATTGTGTAACACTCATTCCGCGAATATAGGGTTTATTTTCAATCAAAGGTCGGTGTAAATTTTTAAAACGGCTTTATTTGAAAAAATAATGGGAAAAATTGCTTTATTCGCACTAAAATGCTAAAATTTGAGTTATTTTTTTTAATCGCAAATGCTTTTTTTTTTTTTCCAGGTCCCTACCTATGTGTACGGTATGTAGGCCAAAGTAAACATTTTTTCCCTCCATTGCTTTATTCGTGAACCCTTACCCAGTCATTACCCCAGAAAATCGGGAGTTTACTGTATATATGTTTTAGAGGTATGGTTTTTGAGGAATAATTTTTTTGGTCTTTGAATCAGCAAATTTCAGCTGGTGCAAGCATACCCAATGCACCATCTTGTGATGTAGTCTTGGTCCTTCGCCTAATAGTTTTTGTGCGTGAATGGAGCAGCACAATAGCTGCATCTCGTCGCCCTTGTGTGGCTCACATTTTCTGTGGGGGTGAGTGGCATGATTGGCTTTGACAGTTTTCATGAAGTGCTTCTCCACATCCAGACTCCTATACAGTACTGGTTCTTTTGACAGTATCAAGGTGAGATATTCAGGAATGATGTCGTCCACGTGTACATACAGTGAGGTGACAAAAGTCATGGGATAGCAATATGCAAATATACAGATGGCAGTAGTATCGCGTACAAAATGTATAAATGGGCAGTGCATTGGTTGGGCTTTCATTTGTAGGCAAGTGATTCATGTGAAAAGGTTTCTGACGTGATTATGGCCGCTCGACGGGAATTAACAGACTTTGAACGAGGAATGGTTGTTGGAGCTAGACGCATGGAACATTCCATTTCTCAAATGGTTAGGGAATTCAACATTCAGAGATCCACAGTGTCAAGAGTGTACCGAAAATACCTCATTTCAGCCATAACCTCTCACCATGGACATCACAGTGGCCGACCGCCTACACTTAATGACAGAGACCAACGACATGTGTGCAGAATGGTCAGTGTTAACAGACAAACAACACTGAGTGAAATAACCGCAGGAATGAATGTGGGATGTACGACGGACGTGTCCATCAGGACAGTGCGGTGAACATTGGCTGTACTGGGCTATGCCAGCACAAGACCGACTCGAGTGCCTTTACTAACAGCACGACATTGCCTGCAGCGCCTCTCCTGGACTCGTGACCATATCGGTTGGACCCTAGATGATTGGAAAACCGTGGCTTGGTCAGTAGAGTCCCGATTTCAGTTGGCAAGAGCTGATGGTAGGGTTCGAGTGTGGTGCAGACCAGACCCCACGAATCTCTGGACTCAAGTTGTCAACAGGAATTGTGCAAGCTGGTGGTGGCTTCATAATGGTGTGGGCTGTTTTTACATGGAATGGACTGGGTCCTCTGGTCCAACTGATCCGATCATTCACTGGAAAGGATTATGTTCAGCTACTTGGAGACCACTTGCAGCTATTCAAGGACTTCATGTACCCAAACAACGATGGAATTTTTATGGATGACAATGCGCCATGCACTGGGCCACAACTGTTTGCGATTGGTTTGAAGAACATTCTGGACGATTCAAGCGAATGATTTGGCCACCAAGATCGCCCGACATGAATCCCATAAAACATTTATGGGACATAATCGAGAAGTCAGTTTGTGCACAAACTGATGCACCAGCAACACTTTTGCAATTATGGACGTCTATAGAAGCAGCATGGCTCAATATTTCTCCCGGGGACTTCCAACGACTTGTTGAGTCCATGCAACGTCGAGTTGCTGCACTTCGCCGGGCAAAAGGGGGTCCGA
The DNA here is from genome assembly GCA_002778355.1 of Clitarchus hookeri. Classification (NCBI taxonomy): domain Eukaryota; kingdom Metazoa; phylum Arthropoda; class Insecta; order Phasmatodea; family Phasmatidae; genus Clitarchus; species Clitarchus hookeri. The sequence continues at coordinate 59,761 of NQII01006981.1, read as the reverse complement.
CACGATATTAGAAGGTATCCCATGACTTTTGTCGCCTNGTCGAGTTGCTGCACTTCGCCGGGCAAAAGGGGGTCCGACACGATATTAGAAGGTATCCCATGACTTTTGTCGCCTCTGTGTATAGGCAATAGCTGTATGCTTCATGCTTCTGGTTGGCATACATATGAGGGATTGGGGTCCACAATAGTTTTTGAAATAGATGCCAAACATTTACACAGTATTTTTACTGCAATGCAACATTTCAAATAAATTTGCTAAAAACATTTGTAGGTCTACCCATCAAGATGAACAACCATGTAAAAAAGAATGATGCGTACGAAATTATACGCCCAAGATCTTTTTCATTTTATTAAAAAAAACCTGTCTTGTTCCAGTAATCACCAATAAATAAAAAAAATGGGTTTTGAATTTTTTTTTAATTCCGTGTTTTGAAATGTTTTGAAATTGGATCATTGAGCCTTCTAGAAACGTAATAAAAGTAGTTTACAAACTGTCTAAAATCTTTACCTCATAACCTCCCGCATTAGTGCCAACACTGCCAACGCACTACAGAATAGAAAACTATGAAATTTTAGGACACAGACGTGATTAAGATGATGTCGTGAGTTAAATCGCAAGCATGTATTCATGATATGTACGCTCAGGTGCTTTGATGACCAACATTCATCGGTAATGTTTTCTTCATGATGGGAAACGAATACGTGCTTGACGTTCACGTAAAATATGTACGTGTTTGATGCTTGCGTAAAACATGTGCACGTTTACAAAGGAAATATGTGGTACAAAGTGAATTCTACTTTTCTTACGTCCAGCCAATCACAAACTACTCTAAATAAATCCAATTTTTTTTTTTTAAATAATTTAAAAGAAAATTAACACAACTATTTGATCTACTTGCTCACATTTAGAAATTAAATGTCACAAATTCGTACCAGTCACTATGCAAGGCACTNCACAACTATTTGATCTACTTGCTCACATTTAGAAATTAAATGTCACAAATTCGTACCAGTCACTATGCAAGGCACTATGCTATCGGACAAGTTTTCTCGAGCGTGCACCGTGCCATGCTGCGAGTGATAGATCAATATACAGTTGTATTTCTTTCACAATTGTTTGTTGACATTTGTGTGATAAAAAAAATGTGTGACAATGAATTAGTGATGGCCCGACAACCGCTATCTGGTTTCGGATATCGGTACATTTACCATTATGTGAGATTGGCACATCGGTAATGGCCGTTCTAACCTCAAGTATTTTCTCTCCTCTGCTGCACACTTAATTTTCTCCACTCTTAACATCAGGCTGCAGCAGTACGACTAAAAAGAACATGATTAATTTAAAATGACAATATGCAATAATTAAAAAAATAATAATAATAATAAATTTAAAAATATATTTTTTTAAATTTCTTACGATAAAAACAAATTAGAATGTACATGCCCATCATTATTTTTCACTTCACGGATTACAGTTTTATTTTTGGTAAAGCAGTCTTATGTTTGACGTACCATTCTCAAAGTAAACAAAATGATCGTGGCTTGTTAACTTAGATTTCATTCCTGTCCTTTTACAAATTTTTTGTAGACTAGCGACCTTAACTTAGTTTTGTAATATGTTGTAGTGAGCTATTATTTTGTATAATTTTAAACTATTTTTTTTTGCTGCTTTGGTGTACCGGGCATAAAGTAAATCTCACTTAACAGCAAGTCTATTTAGCTTATTGCAAAGAAAACTTTTCCATGCAGCAGTTTTCTCTCATACACTTTAGTGACAAATGTCTGCTTACAATATGGTAAATGAAAATATCGGTTTACAGGTATCGGATTGGTAAAACCCTAAATATCGGAACCTTCATCGGTATCGGGTTTTTTCAGTATCAGGCCATCACTACAATGAATACAATAGTGGTAAAATGTTTGTTTTCTTCTACAAATGAATTAAAACTACCTCAAAGGCTACCAGTATTATAAGTTGAATTACTTTTTATTTTACGAACTTCACCAGGTACAGCTTATATTGAGTTAAATGTGTAGCAGCACCAAAGTCAGCCATATTTGTATTTACGAAGTAATTTCAAATCTTGTGTTACTAAAAGATAAAAATAAAATCAAGAAAACGGTTTTCAGTTGCAAAAAAAAAAATCTTTGTGAAAACATGCCCTGCTAGATAACCAAGTTGCTGTAATTTCCATGATAGTTAAATCATTTGGGTTGATGAAATGATTTGGTTAGACTATAGGCAATTGTAACAGATGCCGATTTTGGGTTTATCAGCTGATGCATCGGTACCGGAATCAGTATCAGTCCATCCCTAATTAATTTGTTTGTACATAAACAAATGTGTACACCACTGCAGTGGACATTTTGATACATCTGCACATATTGTTACCATTTCAGTTCCATGGACAAATGTGATTTTTGCAATATTCTACAGAATTCAAATACAAATTTCATTCAAAATACTTAAACATGCAAATTATTGCTCTTATTTAACTTATACTGTGTACAGTACATGTTTTTAAAACAGTGTTAAACAGTGTTGTATTTTTTTGGTTGTTCACCAAACCTTGATTATGCAGTGCTGTTTTATTTATTTATATTTTATTTATTAAACACAGCAGACTTATGTATTTGATGCAAACATTAAGTGAGATTGCGTGGCAATGTTTATACTTGCATACGTGGAAGAGTGGTGTGCAAACCGAAGAAAAAGAAACAACAAAGGACTTTCATACATGCTCACTTTAGCGTAAACAGTCTACATATAGTGTGACAAGCTGGTTCTTTTTTTTCACTAATTTTAATGAAATTGTAAGTCCATTTAAAAGTTGCAGGTCGCCAACAATTGTTCTCAATATCAAGCCAAAAACATTACCAAATCGGAGTCCAAAAACTAAGCATAATAAGTGTTAACAGCAGTAATCAAAATTCAAGAGAAATCCAACTCGCAATAACACAAGCAAAGTAAAAAGGAAATTGAGTGAGCATAAAGGCAGGGTGAGCTTGTGACAGGTGGGCGGAATCAACAGGTATTGGCAGCCTAGGGGGTAGTTTTTATTGTTAGATATGCTATACATCCAGTACAGCACTAACCAAGAGAACCTCAACATGCAGCAGAAAATGCATATATAATGCACTTTTTGGAATTTTGGGAGGTCAAAATCTGCCTGCAGCGATTTTGCAAGGCAATTTTCAGGAACAGTGAAGTTTCGTAAAATCAGGGTCTGACTGTAAATTGCTCTGTAATATCCTTGCTACTCTGGTGAACTACCATAAGCGAGTANCTTCGTAAAATCAGGGTCTGACTGTAAATTGCTCTGTAATATCCTTGCTACTCTGGTGAACTACCATAAGCGAGTATCGGGCGACAGGAGGTTAAAATAAGAATCCTAGAGTAGTTATTTGTGGATAGGGAACTTATTTTCGCTCTGGCTGATGTTAGCAGATGGTGGTGGGGCAAATATTGGAACTTGTGAAAGCTCATTCAGAGGCAGCCTTGCAAGAGCAGGATGGTCAAGGTTGAGGAATTCCAGATAATGACATCTATGCACAGTGACCTTTTCCTTACTGCATGCCGATGTTAGGCTCCACGAGGATAACAAAGAGTCTTTATTAGCCATAGTTATTCTTTTAGATGCCTCCTGCTATGAAGAGTGAAGCTGAAGCTCTAGTTTTGAAGTTTTGAGTTATTGCGAAGTAGAGTTAACATTTTTTCTCCTATTATTCTTGCACTTCAGTCTTGTAATTTGACAGTTTGATGTCAGTGTTTAAAATATTTTAAGAACCATTTTGCTTTAAAATTCTGATGCTGTTTATTAATTTATTTAAAAGTGATAAAGAGAAGTTAATAAATGTCCAATTTTTTTTTCGGTTCCTCAGTTCCTATATTTTGTTTTAACTTTGTTTGCTGGTAGTTATTTCCAAACAGATGCACAGTTCTAACCTTTGTAGAGTTCCAGCTGCTTCCGGACATTCTCTACAGGATTTGTAAATTGTTTGTTTCCAGGCAACTGTCATACGACACGGTTGAGAGCAACAGTATCAAACAACTTGGTAGTGGTAGCTTGAGGGGTTTCACACAAGAATCTGAAAGCTCTCAAGTTGCCGGGGAAAAACTCATAGAAGATGAGAAGGCAGAGACTGGTAATGTAAGTCATGTTGTCTTTGTCATTGTAAATTTATTCCTGTTCCATAAATNGAAGATGAGAAGGCAGAGACTGGTAATGTAAGTCATGTTGTCTTTGTCATTGTAAATTTATTCCTGTTCCATAAATTCTTTAAGGAAAAAATTCTTTAACACAGTGTGCCAGTATCCAAGATCAGCAAATGGTAATTTGTAAGGTTGTGTGAATATTCTGTATATTGAAACAGAAACAAAAAATTGCAACTTTTATTTTTGTTTCAGCAAGAAATTTACGTACCAAAAGTTTTAACAAAACGAAAATCTTGATTTTGATGAATATGTTTGAGGGTGTTTAATGAATGTTCATTTGTTACTCCAGCAAAGAAAACTTTTGTCTTTAAATCATTTTATCATTTGGTTTTTCTTCATTATGTTATAACTAAAATAACTACATAAAATGGAAATTTAAATATATGCAAGAACCCCTGTGGTNTGTTTTTCTTCATTATGTTATAACTAAAATAACTACATAAAATGGAAATTTAAATATATGCAAGAACCCCTGTGGTAAATACTCCATTCCTTCCATTTTTTGTTAGGTTTTACAACGAATTTGTTGTAGTAAATAACTTTATAAATATTTATGGAATTTGTTTAACTTATGTTAAGACTAAGCTTTTATTAAATAATTTATTATTTTCCTTTCAGTCTCATAAAAGTTCATAACATTTTTTATTTTGGTTTTGTGAGAAAAATGTTTCATTTGCACGACCCTAGTCATTTGTATTGCAGTGTCTTGAAATAAGGTTAGGAGTCATTCCTTTTCCCATCTAGTCATCACCATGATAATCAAAACTAAGCTGCAGGCCAGTAAACAAAGGTCCTCTTATCTTAGTCCAGTACAGTACATTATGTTGCAACAAATGTGGTGTTCTTGGTTTAAAAAAAAGAAAATGTAATTATCTTTTGCTATGTAGCAAAAAAAATATTTTTTGAGCAGTGTTGCTGTGCTGTATCTAATTACAGCATCTCTCCAAGTATAAGATGACCTCTAAAGTAAGACAACTTCCACCTTTTTACTTTTGATCTGTAGGAAAAGTTTATTTCTCCACAAATTATTTGGACATGTAATTTAACAGAAATATACCAGGTGTTCTCAAATAAATGATGATAAACACCAGAGTGGGGTAGAAGAGCACAAATGTAGCATATTTCATTAAGGAACAAATTGTCTAAGATCCGTAGTATATCCGCTTATGGCAGTGGCAATATGTAGGGGCGGATATGTAACCTCAATAATTAGGTAACAGGCAGTGCAATGAAATGATAATTTGTTTACACATTTGGGCAGAAGGAACGGAGCTCAGTGTCTGTGCAAAATGTCAGCCACCATTGGCTACACAGGAAGTGCAGCGCAGAATCATGTTGCGAGGCACATGTGCAGAGTTGGCACTGATGGTATCAGCTGCTCTCGGTATCCAATGAGATCATACATCATGTCTAGTGGTGTGGNGAGTTGGCACTGATGGTATCAGCTGCTCTCGGTATCCAATGAGATCATACATCATGTCTAGTGGTGTGGCATTCATTATCGATTTGATGTGGCCTCACAGCCAGAAGTCAGGTGGTGTGATGTCAGGTGAATGTGGTGGCCACGCTATAGGGCCTCCCCTACCTATTCACCGGTTCAGGAAGTGCATGTCGGAATGCCAGCAAACCACAAAAGGAAAATGAGGTGAGGCCTCATCCTGCTCTCGCAAGCATCTAAAAAAACATTGTCCAACAGCTCGCACTAGCTCTGTTTGAAAGCAAGATACTCTGAATTGAAAAAAAAGTTTGTTTATAAAAAGAGCACCAAAAGTAAATTAATGATGAAGCGGTAAACTGTTCACTGAAGATTTATTGTAGTTTCCTTTACAATTTCGGCATTAAAAACATTTATCACCCGCGGCAGTAAAAGCAAGAAAGACAGAATCACAGTCTGTCATTATTCACTTAAAAAACTTCTCACTGCGAAGACAAACTAAGAATACGGGGGAGAGAGACTACTTTCTCTCCTGGTGCTCTAATGACTCCTCACACCGGCAAAAATAAATTTAGTAGATGTCAAAATGTCCAAAATATATATGAAGTTAATGTTACGAGTGCTGCCAGTGTGAGTTAGATGGTCACTCGCTGTGCCTGCTCTAAATATCTATTGAAAGTTTCATCGTCTGAACACGGCCCAATCTGGGCATTGCGTGTTGTGGTAACGTCTAAAAATTGCACACAGACACGGACATTAGGGCTGAGCCGATATATCGAAACCGGCCGATATCGTAATTATCGGAATTGTGCGCAATTCATGTTTAATTCGCCGATATTATAACCAATATTTTGCCCTAAGAATCTAAGATGATGCTGTGCTACAGTGAAACCTCATTGTTGCGTTCCCGTTTATGTTGTTTTCCCGTATGTCTATTTTTTTTGGATGGTCCCAACAAATATCCTATATAAACAATGTTAAAAAAAAATTTGCATGCTACGCCCTTAAATCATTAATTTACCTGCATCCATCGATCACATATTCTGTCCGAAAACCAAAATATATTCGGAACTATTGTTTATCTGTGGAAAAACTATCTTAAAACCCGTACTACCAAAATTCAGTAGCATCAAGAGCAGGTAAACACACTCCCTAACCTCAAAATCTAGTATACACAACTAGTTGTCGTGAAACAGTGCAATTGTTAACCACCACGTAATTTATTTTTGATAATTCAATCACTATTTGTTTTTAAATTACTCACGTCGAAAAGAGGTAAAACATAACAATTGCGGGCATTTCTTTGTTTCAAGTCAGCAAACGAATATTCGCGCTAATAAAACACGTACGTATAATTGTTGTGGTACGGACCAGAACCAGGCATTTATAATGGACGGAACGGATTTGAACTTTAATCTCGTTCCACAATGGAATCGTAATAATATTTAGGTCAGTACGGTAAATAACCATGTAAATTACCAGCATTAAAGGGGAACAGTATGTTTTCACCGATTAATTCTGTTAAGATAAAATTACACTAGTAACTTTTTTTTAAGAGAAATGCATTGATATCAACTGTCACAGAAGATGGCGAATGTTGTTTAACTTGGCGAAATTTAAAAACATTTTGCGGGCAACTGAATTTTTAGCAAAGTAAAATATAATTTCTAAAAATCGAATTTTTACATCTCAAAATCAACAATTTTTAGCACGTTTCTGTTTTAAATCATTGTTTTTAATAAAGTTTGTTTGATTTTTGCCACTTTTTTTTATATTTGCCAGAAATTTAGTGAATTTTATGTAAACTTTCGGCGGATTTTCGAAATTAAGTGCATTTCGATATTTCATAATACAATACTTATATTGAATGATTGAGATATGTTTTTTAATCCAGTATTTAAGATATGCTCACTGTTCATTACAGGCAATGAACTCAGTATACATAAGGATGAAAATAATTTTTTTTGAGGTTAGGTTTTACTTTTTGAGGAGAGAGGTCCACATGTAGAGTTTACCTGCATGCTGATTTTTTTCAGTATGTCCTATGAAAAACGAATAATAAAGGTTTCACCATTTGGTTTTATTAAAATAATAACTGTTTTTAAATTACTGATATGGCTGGAAGAAAAAGTGATTTGTGGAATTTCTTTGTACCGTAAGAAACACTCAAGAATGCAAAACTGTTTACAATATTTGCAAATGTTTGTTTTGAGAGGCGGTACATCATCAAGGTCCTATAGTACCACAAACTTAAAACGGCACATAGAATGTATTCACCGTTTGAAGTATTATGTTTTTTTTAAGAGTTTCATTGCTTAATGACATGCTTTTGGAGGTTATTTTTGTCTTATAAATATGTTTAAGCTTAATATGCAGTTCCTATATTTATCGTAATAGTTAGGCCTATCACTGAAACAATAAAAACAAAGATAATTAGAATTTTATTTAGGTATATTTTTAAAAATTCTGTTTTTATTTTTTGAAACTTGCAATAATGTTATTTTTCCTTGTCAAGGCAGTATCGGTATTGGTATCGGCAATATCGGTAAGTTTGTATCTGCAATATCGGAAAAGGCTCAAAAACCATATCGGCTCACCTCTAACGGACATGGCTCTGGAAATATTGTATTATACTCGTGTGGTGGGTCACGTCAGCCAAATGCGACCTCCTGCACGTTCCTTATTGTATAACGTAGTGCAATAGGACTGCTGACTGCTATGTGTCACTTACTAACCTAAAGGAAAAGTGCAAAGTCCTCCCACGATGTCATACTACTACTGTCGAATGACTCAAGTAAAGTAATACATTTGGAAAAATTAAAATATACAAGATATAAACAAATTATTACTGCCATGATATTCTAAATAGAGAGTTACTATTTTTACAAAAATATAGTAAAATTAAATATTTCTCAAATATGTAAATTACTTTATACTGCAACATTACATAGGGTGTGTGTGTGTGCGTGCACGCACATACAGATGGACGGAGGAACGGAAACCATATACCATTGTTAATTACTGAAGCAAAAACATTTCCTCAAAATTTGTAACTACAAGAACTAGTACTGAGTGTGTATAAAAAATGAGTACATATTTTCAATAATTTATTTGCATTTTAACTGAGAGTGATAAATTATGCAGGACAATTTAGAATCAGAGAAGCAGTCTGTTAATTCACCACATTGTAATTTAACATGCAGCAAATATCAGTCCTTCAAAACACAAGGGATTGAAAGTTCTCATTTGTGGAAGAGAGGCTCAAGAACTGAGAAATTATGGTTTTGCAGTTTTCCATTAAATGATTCATTTCAGAGTTCAGGAAGTCCCAGTTGAATGACTGGCATCATGAAACGAAGAAATGTGTTAGCTACTTGGACAACTTACACCTGTGTGCCAAAGAATGGCAAAAGATTATATTGATTGTATAATTAATTGTCTATAATCATTCCATCATGAAAAAGTAGTGAGTGAAAGAGTGAAGAGATTTGGGTGGCTCTTAACAGCAAGTCTTGAGAGCCGATGAGGGTGATTGAGGTGAATATTGAGTGGAGCCGAAATGAAAGGACTGGGGAAACGGGAGAACTCCGAGAAACACGCCGAATAGCGGCATCGTCCGGCACAATTCTTACATGTGAAAATCTGGTAACCCGGCCGGGGATTGAACCTAGTTTGCCTTGATGGGAGGCAAGCAGACTAACCACTAAGCCACTGCATCTCCTATGATAAAGTAGAGATTAGTTGCTTTCACATATGCCCTTTGTTTCAACATGCCCCAAAAAATAAGTGTGGACAAGAAGAAAACTTAATTACAGGAAAGCTTCACAATAACAAACTTGAAGGAACCAGAAATATGGCTTGTTCGTTGTAGTGAAGTTGTTTATACATACTGAAGCACCCACACAGAAATTTAATAGAGGTGAATATAAAATTTGCAACTACACTACTTATCATTAATTCATGAAGTATTTTATTTAAACTTAGTTATGCACCAAAAACTGTTTTTATAGATTTTCTAATAAGTTTCAGTTTTTAGTAAATATGTTATTATACAAGCGAGTCCTCAATGAACATTCAGTACCCTGTTAATTTCATCATATATTGGGCATTTTGTAGTAATTTCCACTTTCCATTTCATCTTCTATATGGTTTGAGTTTCTACTGCAGTATGATATGTAACCTCAAATACATGTATCCTAGACATTTTTAAATAGATATAACAGTTCTAAGCTATGCACAATAACTTCACCTACTTTTAAATAAAAATCACTATAATTTTCTGACAAGTATTTTTTAAGACATATCTTCATTGGACGAATTAAGAGCGGTGTCCAATAAAAATTTATTTGCATTCAAAAACCACATAACCCATGTGGCATCACAAATTGTTATTTTACTCAGCTCTCCCAATTTTCATAGCATACCAAAGTACTATATGGCATGCTAGTGATGGAAAAATTGGTTCACCTTTTAAAAACAACATAACCTTGGTGCTATGTGTGTGGATAAACACTCAAACCATAGTTGCCATAAATAAGAAAATAATCTCTCAGCTGAGTAAGATAAAGAGACAAATATAGTTTGTATGCCCATGCGTTAAAAGTGCTGTGTGTACTTTATTGATGGATACCATTTTGTATAACCATTTGCTTCAGTTTCGTCATCTCAAGTCATGATAACATCTGTGAAATAGCTATGGTTCAACATTTTTTTTGTAAACATTTGCAACATTTTACTAAAATTTTGGTTACAATGACAAGAAAGAAAATCAGAATTTATGATGCTGGTACGAAATCGTAACTTAGTGTGTAAAGTGAATATTTTTATAATATGCCTGAAGTCGTAATGTAAAAATTTGTTAAAATGAAACAAAAAGTATTGTATTACATAGGCTTTTGCCAGGACCAAAACAGTTGTTCATTATAATGAAATGTTAATAGGAAGTCACAAAGAAAGGTTCACAGGCCTGCTTACTTTAACTGCTGGTGGTAGAAAGTTAAAACAACATATTGTTTTTAAAGTTAATCTTGCAAAAAGAAAAGTTTTCATACAGCTGTCATGTCAAGCTTTTAAGAGTAAGAACAGATGGATGCACAGGTAGTGTAAGACTGTACATAAATTGGCCTGGTGCACTGATGCAACATTGAATTCTCATTGTGGATACTTAGCAAAAGTTGTTCATGGATGTGAAAACCAGTTTGATAGTTAATCCTGCATTCTCATTGTTCTCTGCAACTCAAAGTTTCTATTAAACTCTTTAAAAACAATGTGCATTGATTTTATAAAAACTGGATGGAAACAGGAAAAGACAGCGTTTGAGCAATTGCAACTGGTAGGATTTATAACCCATCAATGCGATGGAAGGGTTGTATAACTAGACTTGCAGACATCTGACATGATTTATCGTGATATTTTGTCAAGAATTTTCAAGAAAACTGTTTATTGTGGGAAAAAGAAAGTTCAGGCAATGACAGGAATGGTGATGAATTAGAATGATGAGAGGTAGTAACATAAAAAAATATTTTTGTAACGTACATATGACTTATGTTTTATTATTTTCCTTATTGGTTTTTGGATAATGAATGAGTAGTCTCTCTAAGAAGTGGACAAGGCACAAGACATTTGTCAAATAACACTGCTATGAAATAAATGACAGTGACAAAGTTTGACCATGCGACATTATTTAGTTGTCACAGTAATTTCAAATGGAGCATACCTAAATATCTACCCCAAATCAGTTTTCTTTATTTGTTTATCAAAATTACTGAAGTACATTTGTTTTCTCTCATGAATAGATATGGATTGTAAAAACAAACAAATTTGCATAATGATCACAAGTAAAATTGCTATTTGACTGAATGAGTGCTCGAATGCACCACTTACTGCCATGGTGGTCCACTGCGCTGTGGAACAGCTGACAGGTCTACAATCTTGCTCGCGTGCTGCATGTTGTAATGGAAAATTTTAATGAATTTCTGCTGGGTTTCTTTATTTTCACTGTGCAACACATTGCGTGAGGATAGAATCATTGCAACCTGTTTTGTTTTTAAATTTTGCAGCTTTAATAGATTTCCATGAGAATTTGTTGGGTTCTTAAATTTTTTTACTAATTGTTTTGTATTTTTCACAAAAATATGTCTTTAATAACAAATTAAGTTATTACTACAAACCGGGTGCCATAAAAATGAGGTGTGTGTACAATAATTGTGGAAAATAAGATTGCTTGATATTTGGGTTATTGTGTATTTTGAACACGGTTGTCACTTGTCCTGACATTGCTGACACAGTTGTCCTGATGCCAAAGGCCTGTGTATTTGCAGGTGAAGTGGAGCGTGTACTCGCACTACATACGGATGATGGGGCCCATGTTGTGTGTGTTCACTATCGTATTCAACATAATATTCCAGAGCTTGTTGGTGGGCTCCAACTTGTGGCTCTCAGATTGGACGAACAAGTACAGCAGTGGCCCTGTGTCCCACGGTGTGCGGGACCTGTACCTGGGAGTGTATGGCCTGTTGGGGCTCGGCCAGGTGTTCACAACCTTCGTGTGCGACCTCTGCCCCCGACTCGGCTGCTGGATAGCGGCCAGAGTCATGCATAACATCACATTGGAGGGTATCCTGCATGCTCCCCTCACTTTCTTCGACATCACTCCTCTTGGCCGCATCGTCAGCCGCTTCTCCAAGGACGTAGACATCCTCGACTCTTCCCTACCGCAGCAGATCTCCGACTTGATCTTCTGTATCTTTGAGGTATGTCGTGCGTTATATCATGTTCTTAGCTATATAGTACAGTGTTGCACTACATCTGTACTTCATGTATTTTAGAAGTGTGTCACTTAGAGCTGTGCCAATTCACAAAATTATGTTAATGTTCCGAATTACCGATGTGCCGATTCTGTAATGCCAATTCACAGATGTGTCAATTCAATAATGCCAATTCACAGATGTGCTGCCAATGTAGGGAAGTTTTTTTTGCTTATAGAATTGAATTTAGGTACTATTATACTCACAGTAGTGGTTTATATTCTTATAAATACCTACTTGTGAACTCAGAAAACAGTAAGCATGCGTAAGGTAGTTCACATGTTTTGTTGCTGTTGACATTCACGTGATAGGTTTGAAACAAAAATAGTGGATTGTATTCATTGGTTCTGCAATAAACAGGATTAATGTTACTTGCAGAATATGTGCTCTTAAACCTAATTATTTCAAAAAACAAAATGTAGGCTAATTGATTATTTGTGCTTGGGTGCATTGCTACACTTTTGGGTTGGTATAAAAATATTTGTTTATGAAAAGAAAGATTTAAAATAAATGCATTGCACAGAATTAATTTTAACATAAAAATGTTTTACGTTAATACAATAGAACCACTTTTATAATGAATCTGAAGGGAACACCATATATGTTCACTAAATAGGGGAAACTTTACGTCTACACTTTTCTTGAAATAATATACAAAATTAATATATCAAATTTACACATACAGATTACTTCATAATCTTGATAACCTGTGGGAAAGTATTTTATACCTGAAAAATATAATTGAACAAAATTTGAATGGAAACCTGAGTCAAATCGAAATACATTGTAATTTGTAACCTGTATGGACAGTTTTTCAAGGGACCAGAATAAAAAAAACTGATGCATGTTGACAAGCAATGCATTCCGACTTGATCTTCCTCCAGACTTCAACTCCTGGTTTACTGGTGTAGGTGGGTACAAAATGTCACAGAAAATAATAGTGTTAAGACAAAGTACCGGTGTTAAGATTAGAAATGTAAAGCAACAAGAATTTTTGGAGACAGAAAATCCACATTATCTTTGCATGGTCACCCTCCTCTTAAGTGGTCTTTCCACTGGTGTGTATTTGTGGGAGCAAGGTGCTGTCATGTGCCCAATGCACAGGCAGCTGTTTCCACTGTCTGTCCTCCAAACATGGGTTGCTGGGTCTTTGATCTCCAGAACATGGGCTAGGAGGATTGGCTTGACATGCATAACCACAATACATTCCACAGCGTGCTATTCAACAGGCACACCAACTGTGACGTCAGGTCAGGTATGATGTCTTGCTCATTCTTGCAAAACAGTAGGGGTAGAGAGGGGGGTGGAGGCTGCTTAACCCCCTCACTGGTGCATGACTGTGAAAACAATCCCTCCTTCCGTCTCTACTCTTTACACTTCCATCATTCCATCTCCCCAATTCCTTACTGAGACTTTGACTTGGCCCTCCTCAATATCAAGCTGGTAGATTGTTATTTCAGCAGGGTGGATCTTGGGACAAAAAATGCAATTGAATGAAGTTGAGTATCTTTTTCATTGAGGTTTTCCTTTCCCGGTGTGTTTCTTTACAGTGGAAAACTTTCAATGTTTACAAAGGCAATACTTATCAATAATTTATACTGAAGAGTTAGGCAAAGTTTTATGTTTGTCAAATCGGTTGAAAATTATCACATATCGGCAATTCTTAATTCAGCAGAAGTGCTGATTTGGTCAACATTCAACATCCGCAAATTCGGCAGAAGCAAATTTGAATCCGCACAGCTTTAGTCTCATTTCTAATGTACTCTATGTTATAAATGTTATTGAAATGAAAAGTTCTGAATTTTACAGAATAGATGTTATGGTATGTATGTCATCTTCAATAAAAATAATTTCAGGCCAATTTTTGTATTTGATGTAGCAACATCTCTGTATTTCAATTACTAATGACCCAATTCTGGAATTTTCAGATTTCCTCGTGCATGTTCAAAAGTATTTTTGTCCAATTTTATATTTCTAAGTTATTTTTAATGCTTATTTCAGTAATTTTTAATGATAACATTATAAATGTATTTAAATTACATATTATCTATGCTTAGAAAACATTATTGGCTTTTTGAAAATGAATAGCTAACTTTAGTTTCACATGTGAATATGAAAATTTTGTTGGGTTGACTTAAAAATGAAATTTCAGTATACTAGAGAAAAATAATTGCTTCACATTAAAAGTGTGATTTCAGATGACATAACATTTTAGCTAATATATCGCACAGACAGGGATATCGGTCATCAAACTGGGTTTATGTAAAAGCAGAAAAGTACTCATGTTTTAATGCCTTCTTTCTTCATCTACCCAGTCTTTTTTGTCCTTTGCAGTTTTCTAGAAACGTCTAGGATACATGCGTTTCATGTTATGTAACACTTAATTATGCACATTAACTTCACCTTCTTTGAAAAAAATTGCTGACCACTGTATATTTTCCCAATGTTATGTGATAATAGATGTGTTTTATGGTTTTCAGAAGCATTTCAAAATTTGTGTTTGAAATACACATAACTAGAGAGGGTGGAAAATAGCATTTATGTACGTAGTTTATAGCATTAATTTTTTTGTTCCATAGTATTTATTAGCATTTATAAATTTTACAGAGAAGTGACATTGAACAAATGCTTTTCTTAAGAGACCATAACTTTTTGCTTATGAACTGACCACATGCATCACACTAGATGAAATTGTACTAGGATAACAACAAAATGAAACCTTGCTGATGATATTTGATTAAGTTCCGGTAGCAGTGTTGTATTCATTTCAAAAGGAAATTTTGCTATTCTTCTAAGTTTAGTACCCATATGAACCAAAAACAATGGTACGTTGTTAATAAAACAATCTGTCAGGGCACGGGATGAAGAGAACGGACTGTATATACTATATAGTTCAATAAGATGATAAAACGATTGTGCTCAATGAAACAACATGCCCAACGCCATATTTCGCACAACTAACTCCTTTTTTTTTGCTTCTCTGTTTAGTCAAGATGGCGTCCACAAAGAGTGAGTAGAAAAAACTAATTTAAAAGTGTGTCTGCAATGCACAACACACGAAATACACAAGTCAAAACATTCTGCCCACCTTGAAGTGAGCACACTTCAAACTAATTGACTGGTAGTGGACACAACTTGACTGCAGAACGAGTCAGGACTCCGTGTTGAGTGACGATCTGGGCAACCTGCACAATGTCATTTGACCCAGGCAGTATCTTGCTGATGCACCCCAGTCACCAACTGAGGGGGGAAGGTTGTTATCCCTGACAAGGACCAATTCACCTTTTTTCAGGGTATCATTGTTCTTGAGCCATTTATCCCGGGGTTGAAGCTGTTTTAGGTATTCAGTATGCCAGCGTTTCCAGAAAGACTGATGAATTTATTGAATTAGTGACCACCTGTTCAATCTTTTTGTGTATGTTCCTTGGTGAAGTCCTGTTCTGGTAATATTTGAGGAGGACCAAGAGACAGAAAATGATTCGGAGTCATGGCAGAGAAGTCATTTGCGTCACTGGAAATGGCACAAAGTGGTCTTAGAGTTGAGCGTGGCTTCAGTCTGAGTCAGCACTGTGTACATTTCCTCATACAACAGTAGCTGACTGCCCACCACTTTGCTCAACAGAGACTTAGCAGATTTCATGCCTGCCTTCCAGAGTCCTCCAAAGTGCGGGGCTGATGGCAGATTAAAATGTCTAGTTATGTTGTCTTCAGCTAGCTTGTCAGTAAGACACTTGTTGTCAGCTAAGAACTCTTACAGCTTTGACAAGTGACGATTAGCCCCTACAAAGTTTGTAACACAGTCACTATGCAAGTGAGTACACTGCCCATGATGTGCAATGCAACGTCTGAATGCAGCAAGAAAGGTTTCAGATGACAAATCAGAAGCAAGCTCTAAATGCATTGCCTTTGTGGCAAAGCATACAAAAAGACAAATATATGCCTGCAGTATGCAAGGTTTTCTTGTTTGCACCATAGTTATTGGGATTGGCCCAGCATAATCAACACCAGAAGTGAGGAAGAGCTTAGCTTGACACACACTACTGGCTTGAAGGCTTGCCATTGCAGGATTGTGACTTATCGGACGAGCACAAAAGCAACAAATACTCTTAAGAAGATGACCTCAAATCACATTTTGTGCACCCAGTAACCAAAATTCATGTTACAGTAATGACTGAATTGTATCGGGCACGGTATGAGGGAAATCTTCATGGAGCTGATCAATCAGGAGCTCCACTTTGGGAGGAGAATCGGATGTTTCTCATCATATGCTTGGTCTGAATGATGAAGTCTGCCACCTACACGCAGGATTCCTTCTGCAGTAACAAAGAGAGATCATTTTCTTTTGGCAGGTGAACAGTGTTGCTGGTCAGCTAATCTTTGCATTTCATCTGCAAATGTCTGGTTCTGTGTACCCTTGATAAGGAGCATTAATGCATGCTGCATTTCATCAGTTAAGACTGGGCCGCAAACTGAGTTTAGCCTTGGATGAAGATTTTTCGTAACTCAATCGCAAATTTCAACAATTCGTTGAACCATTTCTAACTGGGAGAAACGTTCAAGTAATTCCAAAAGGTATGACTTTTCTAAGATTGGTAACAGGACAATAGTGCTGCATTCATTATTAAGTGGGTCTGTGAATGACATGATTGCTCTGTGCCATCGCTATTTGGTTGATGCAACCACAATGGTCCAGACCACCAAAGTGAATGGTCTGCTAGCTGTCCGGGTGTAAGGTCTCAAAATGCACAGTCAGCAGGATTATATTCACTTGCCACATGATGCCACCAGTCCACGTATTCTTGTATCTGACTCACCTGGTTTGCGACAGATGTCTTCCAAATATGAGAGGACGTGTAAGGGTGTCAAGCAGCAAACGTAAACATCAAGAAAGCAGAACATCAGCACACAACTACAACCTGGTAAGAATGACTCGCTTCAATGGAGTTATCTTAGTTTTAGCCAATAGTAAATGAGTGGTGATCATATCAGAGTTAGATGCAGCTCAAAGGTACACAACAGCAGCGTAGCCCTTCTCTGAACTGTCAGCGAATCCATGCAATTTGAAAGTGGCGTCTGAGAGGTTGTGTGCGATGCAATGCTGAATAGAGATGGCTGAACAGCAAGGTAACTCTGTTTGAAACGTGTTCCATCAGGCAATTATATCTGGCGGCGCTAGGGAATCCCATTCTATTTGAGCAAGCCAGAATAACTGAAATTATTTGCAAAACACTTTATTCAGTGGTGCGAGCCATCCCAGCATGTCAAAGAGCCTGGCAATATCTGATAAAATACCTTGTTTTGTTACACTGAAGGATTAGGTTGCAAGTTATATGAGAAGGCATCGGTGTTGGGGCTCCAGCGTAAGCCTATGTAAGAGTCTTCGCTAAAATAGTATGTTTCACCAAAAGAATGGACATCTTGCGATGGCAAGTCATCGAGCAAAGCTGGACAATTACTTGCAAATTTTCGAAGCTGAAAACTCCCATTGTCGAGCAGTTGCTGAAGGTCTAGTCTATGCTTGAAGGTAGTGGCTAGGTCATTGGCACCAGTATCATCATCAACATACGTGCTCATTAGAAGTGTTTTAAAAGCATGTGAAAAATTAGTCCTCATCTTGCGCCAGCGGTCTCAATGTCCTAATTGCTAAGTACGGAGCTGAGCAGGCCCCGTAAGTGATGGTTTTAAGCCGATAAATCTCAACTAGTTGCTCCTCAGACTCTCTCCAAAAGATTCGTTGTTAGTCACGATCTTCGGAATGCACCATGATCTGCCGATACATTTTCTTAATATCTGTAGTGAAAATAATGTGTGGAATTCTGAAATTTAAGCTATACTGTAATAACGTTTGTCTGCAACTTTGGACCAGTTAAAAGGACATCATTAAGAGAGACACCCAAGTCTATTTTTGACGAAGCATCAAACACTATGCGTAGCATGGTTTGGCCTTTTTATGCAGTGGTGTAGAATATAGTATGCGTTCACACTTCCCAGGTCACCTTTTTTTAGAAGACTCGTGTGTCTGGCAATCGGTAGCCTTGCATGAAAGCAACGTAATCTGCCTTCACCTCTGGTTGTTTTCTCAGCCGGCACTGTAAAGAATGAAAACAGCACAGAGCAGAAGAGGCTGAATCTCCCAATTTTGGCTCGGGAGATTCAAATGGTAGAGGGATACACTGTACCTACCTGTGTCAGCTCGAAGGTTGAAGATTTGCAGCCTTCAATAAACATCTTTTTCGCATAGCACATCTTCTGGGGCTGGTGGTAATATGACCACAGGCAGTTCTTCAATTTCGAACTTCATCCAAGGTGGGCGGCTGTACATTTGAGATGAAAAAGGAAGAGATACCTGGCTGCAAATCTGTGTTAATCTGGACACGTCCCATTAGCACCCAACCCAGCAACATATCAATAGGAGTTGGCGTTCCTGGGGGTCCAGTAACTTTCTTCCCTGTCAGAAGCTGAGGAAATATTTCTGCACCCAGCAAAATGTCCATTTCTCCTGGTGTGGCAAATGTGGGATCAGCCAGTTGTAGCTGTCTAGTATATTTCTAAGCACCTGGCTTAAGAAATGTTGAAGTAACATGTGAGGTAATTTGTGGCTAAACTAGGGTCCCAACGGGCAACCATCGAGAGAGGTATGATTCAGTAATGAAATTGGCTTGGCTGCCAGAGTCGAGCAGAATTCTAACAGGCTGACAGTTTCCACAAACATCCTGAACATTAGCAACAGCTGTGATAAAATTACAGCAGATGGCTGCGAATCTTTGGAAAAGGAAGACAATACTAAGAGTGCTGTCCTCATTTGAAGGTGTATCAACAGGCATTTCATCCTGTGCTGATTGTGCCACTGTGGTAGTGGATTTATCTGATGGGAAATGCAGCATCGTGTTATGACGAGCTTTACAAAATCAACAAGAGTTGGTTGATTGGCAATACTTCACTTGGTGAGTGACTTGAATGCAGTTTATACATAATCATTTGTCCTTTGCCATTGAAAAACGTGCTTGAGGGTCCTTTTGCACAAATTCAGAGCATTGTGAATGGTATGATCACCCTTACAAAGGAAACACTTTTCTGGAAGGGACTTAACAAAGAAAGTACCTGATGAAGTACGATGCTGCCCAGGCACTTTGCAATTTTTAATTGATTTAGGCTGGCTATACTTCTGAGATGTACCAACTATGATTTTGCTTGACGTGCAGTGTTTTTTCAAGGAAATTTGTAAAGTCACTCAATGTAGGGATGTCAAGTTCATGAAACACTAGTTCCCATTGTTTTTTTAATGCCTGGTCCTTGCAGTTTTTCCAACAAATGTAGCAGCAACATATCCCATTGATCTATTGGCAGGTTCAATGCCTTCAAAGCAGCTACATTTTCAATGATAACAGATAACAAGCCTCGCAACAATTGGGCTGAATCTGTAGTAGTCACAGGAGCTTGCAAAAGTGTGCATATATGATTTGCCTTGATGACCCTTTTATCATGCTGTTTAATCAGCAGATTCCAAGCAATGTCAAAATTATCAAAGGACATTGGAAGTGACTGAGTAACCATTAAGTTAGTAAAACGTTCCACATTACGGAGGTCCTTGTCATTTCCAATCAAGGTGGTGAACAAATTGGAATAATTTAACCAACCTTTGATTTGTCCAGAAAATGTGGGGAGCTTGATGACTGGAAGGGCGACTCGAGCATGCGACTGGATGATTGTTTGCTGTTTAGGTGAAACTGATAGCTGCTTTAGCGACTTGGTGGCACACACAACCTTATAATAAGCATCATCAAACTTTTCAAGCCGCTTGTTGTGTTCTACTTTGTTGAAAGATGTGTCCTCACTACCATGTGCTTCAATTAGATGATGGTCATCCTTGTAACTTGTTTTGAAGGACTACAGAACATGGCAGGTGGCTTGGAACAACAGTTGTTATGAGGGGTCATTGAGTGCTTGATCTGCCAACAGGGAGGCTCTGTACAGACGATTTTCGGATCGTTGCAGTCGCAAATGTGCTGTAGCTATTGCTGCCATTGTTTGTGCGGAGTTTTGTAACTTAGAAAACTTTAACGGTAAATATTACCGTAGTTTCAAACGATAAATAAACATGACCTCGCAACATGTGGAGCCAAGTTCACATATGTATGCACGCAATCCACTATGACCTTCAACAACACCTCCAAAATCACGTGAAAATCAGCCGGCATGATAGGTCATAGACTGAAATAAATACTGTTCGTCAAGCCACAATGAAACTGCGTGCCATACGTGAATGGTAAACAAAAGTAACGGGTAGTAAAAAAGATGCACAGAAACACAAAATGTTTATGATGCGTCCTGGAGGACCAAAATGTCTGGGCACGTGACTACGAGAATGGACTGTATATACTAAATAGTTCATTATGACGATGTTAAAACGATTGCGCACAACGAAACAACATGCCCGATGCCATATTGCGCACCACTAACTCCTTTTTGTTCACTTGTCTGGTTAGTCAATATGGCGGACAAGATGGCATCCACAAAGAGTGAACGGGAGAAACCAATTTAAAAGTTTGTCTACAATGCATACCACATCGAATACATAATTCTAAACAATATCCAATTAACACTATCAAAATTGATCAATTTATGACACAGTTTTTATTAGCTTACAAGTGATATATGAAAACATTAGCTCACAGTAAGACCACAGGTCTGGTGAGCAAGATAAAAAAATGTGCACACAGTACTTTTCAGGATTGCAGCACGATACTGAAAGCAATTTCTAAATGGAGAGACTGTGCAAGCCTATGCTTCTGAGAATGCTCAGAAGTATCTGTGCAACACTTGTGTAGGAATGGAAACAGTGTTTGTTTGATGCACATTGAATTTCATTGTTAAACATTAACCTCAGAACACGGGTAACCTCAAAACAATAAATAGTTGGACAATATAACCCTAGATATGTCACTGGCTAGATAGGATTGCCAATGGTGCATTTTTACTGTATTAATTGGTTTTTACATAGTTACTAATACATTCTTTGAGAAACCCATTTTAGAAAGTGATATATGTACTCATTTAAATAATACATAATAAAACAGGGTGTCCGATATCCAAATTTACTAAAATAAACCAAAATAAATTGTTAAATAATTATATAATTTTTCTTTTTTATGTAAATTTGTAGATTGTGGAGATTATAGCAATTTGTAGGTTGAAAACATGCTTGTAGCATTTATTAGCATCCATATACAGTCAAACATCGATGGTACAGACAAAATTTGTTCCCTNATAATACCCGAATTATGCAGTAAAAGACTTCCAAGCGATTTAAAATTAACGAAAAATACAGCAACGCCGCACGTACACATAATAAAAACAGCTGCAATACAGCCCGTGTTCACATTTCCCATGAGAAAATAAGATATTTTATATTGCTTACATTGATTAAATATAAATTAGCTTTAATAGGGTGACGTCATTTCAGCAAAATGGTACCCCAGTTATGCAGAAAAGACAATTGAGCGAGCTGAAATTAACGAAAAAGCAGACCGCATCGCCACGCATCCGCTTAACAGCAACAGCGATACGGCCCGTGTTTACATTTCCCGTGAGGAAATGAAATGTTTTAAGTTAATAAAATTATATTTCCACACATAGACATTNATAATACCCGAATTATGCAGTAAAAGACTTCCAAGCGATTTAAAATTAACGAAAAATACAGCAACGCCGCACGTACGCATAATAAAAACAGCTGCAATACAGCCCGTGTTCACATTTCCCATGAGAAAATAAGATATTTTATATTGCTTACATTGATTAAATATAAATTAGCTTTAATAGGGTGACGTAATTTCAGCAAAATGGTACCCCAGTTATGCAGAAAAGACAATTGAGCGAGCTGAAATTAACGAAAAAGCAGACTGCATCGCCACGCATCCGCTTAACAGCAACAGCGATATNCGAAAAAGCAGACCGCATCGCCACGCATCCGCTTAACAGCAACAGCGATACGGCCCGTGTTTACATTTCCCGTGAGGAAATGAAATGTTTTAAGTTAATAAAATTATATTTCCACACATAGACATTTTCTCTTCAAAACTGTGTATAGATGCAAAAAAAAATATTTAATAAGGAAAATCCAATGCTCTTACAATCTCGAATAAAACTTTGCATCGGTGGCAAATGACGTTTTTATATAATAATGTTATCACAGAGAAATCAAAACTCCGTGTATTAAAAGTAAAGTTATTTTAATTGTTAAACGTGTTTCGAATACAATGTGATACACTCCAATTGGTTTAGAACAATATTCTCTTGTAAACGAGTGGCTTTAAGGGATATATATACTAGGCCTACTAACAATACAATAGAAGTTCAAACATTACAACATGTAAACAAATAGAACACAAGACATTATCACTTACCATTCATCATATACATATTTGTTTCTTTGTGCCTACAGTTTGGCATTAACAAAGTTAGGTGATAAAGTAAGTTGCATTGCCACTGGAAAATGTGACTCATTAGGATAGTCTGCACTTCATTTTTGTAGCTTTGGTTAACACACTGCAGCGGCATTACGTGTTTTCTGCCTATAATGACATGTATAATGAGAGAATATGCCACTTGGAAACACTTGAGAACTTTAAACAGATTCTCTGGTAACTTTTTAAAACATGGCAGTGGTATTATTAAATCAAGCATTTTTATTTTAATGACATATGAAAAGGAGGGAGAGGACGTTTATAAAAACATTGTGAGTGCATGCCTCCATCTGTCTCCTGCAATGGCCAGCCTCTTGCTTCCATTATGTTAGAATCGCAATCCAAAAAAAGTGTCCAAAAAGTAGCGTAGGTTAAAAATAGAAATCCAAGTCAGTGAAGAAAAGCCAAAAGGCAGACTTATTTCAACAATAGACAGTCAAAAACGTAAGTAACAACAAGTGAACTTCTCACTAATAATATTAACGTGACCAAGATGGGTTAAACAGGCTAGCCAAGGTTGAAAGGCACAGTTCTGTTTTTGTTTTTTTTTTTGCCACCTGCCACACCCATTGGTGTCGACATTGGCTGGCGCTGCTGCCATAGAGCGGGGCGTGGAATGGGCAGTGTTGCGAATGTGTATCTCAGCAGACCAGTACAGTGCGGGAAAGAGAACCGTCTCAGCGGAGATGGCACTGTAGAACAGCTGTCAGGTCAACGGTTTTGATTTGCGCGTTAGTGACAGTGTATATATATATATGTGTATATATATATATATATATATTATTTTTTTATTTTTTTTTTTATATAATTGTGCGATGCATTATGTGAGGGTAGAGTTCATACAACCCATGATATTTTTCATTGTTGCAGTTTCCAACTGTGTTTTAATATATTTTAGTGCCAATGTTTTTGTTTTTAAAATTATTTCACTAAATTTTTTTCTATATTTCACAGTTTCCGAAAATTTATTGGTATGAACAAGATGTCGGTATGAAACGGATGCCAGATCAACGAGGTTTGATTGTAGTTAAAACTCTTTGTCACCCTCTCTACCCATGTGGTATCACAAATATTTATTTTACTAGGTTCTACTAATTTTCATAGCATACCGAAGCAGAATATGGCACACTAGTGATGCAGTAATTAATTCACATTCACCAACAGCATAATTTTTGTGCTGTGCATTTAGTTGAACATGCATGTACTGTACTATAGATGCCATACACAAAAAAATACAGTAGAACCCCTTTTTTTACACCATTCAAGGAATCGGCAAAAATTATGTAAAATGTGGGAAATGCAGTAAAGTGTTTAAATTTTTATAAAGTTTTAATAAATCAACATTGACATACCATTAATACTATACACAAACCATTTTTCCAAAAAAGCTGTCGAACATGGAAAACTCTACCAAAATATGGTCAAGTACATTTACCAATTGATTAAAAAAAATATGCATAGCAAATAGAAAGTATGTAACATTGGCAAATATTGAAGATAGAACAAATAAACTGACAAATATAAACGACTGATCACATTTTCCATTTAATTAGGCTTTGAAAAGAAGTCTTGAGATTTTTGTCTGCTTCAGCTGCTGACTGCTAACATTTTCAATTTTTTTGTTAAGGACATTCAGCTGATCGAAAATACTGTCCTCACATTTGAATCCCGAGAAGTAGGTCCTCACAGTTTATACAGCTTGTAAAGCCTCATGCTTGGTGAGCATACGCACTTCTTCCTCTTCTTCACAAGCTTCATCATTTTCATGGTCTTGACTTTCCATGAAATGGGAATTTACAATATCTTAAACTGACTGTTTTTCAGTGGTTATCATGTCAGAGTCAATGTTGACGAAACCAGTGAATGATACATTTGGCTCAATTTTTCCCCAGTCATCAACTTCAACAGTCTCATCTTCGTTGCCAACCACTGAACATGGAAAACCACCTTTCCTAAAGCAGTTCAAAATAGTTTTCTATGTAACTTCCTTCCTTGTATAAGAAATAATGTGAACTGCATCCAACGCGCTTATCTTTTTGTCATGTGGATTTTGTCCACTGTCAATAAGACACAAATTTTTTTTTTGGGCCAACCTTTTTCTGTACTGGGACTTACAGGCAAGGGCATGTATAATTCCCACATCCAAAGGTTGCAGTTCACTCTTGTGCAGTTGGCAGGGAAGAAAACCAGTTTGATGTTTCGTAGTGTTATGTTAGTTGGATGAGCTGGACACCGGTCAACAAACAGCACAATTTTTCTGTTTTTCACTCCCATTGCAGCATCCAGAGCGTGCACTTGTTGCTCAAATANCGGTCAACAAACAGCACAATTTTTCTGTTTTTCACTCCCATTGCAGCATCCAGAGCGTGCACTTGTTGCTCAAATATTTTAGAGGTCATTCAGATATTTTGTTGGCAGTCTTGATATGTTTGAAACATCTGGGGTGTTGGTATNCCTCAAATATTTTAGAGGTCATTCAGATATTTTGTTGGCAGTCTTGATATGTTTGAAACATCTGGGGTGTTGGTATTTACCTATCACTAAAGGTTGCGACTTGTCACTGCCATCTGAATTTGTTATTAGTGCAACTGTTAGTCTCTGCTTGCTGAGCTTCCCACCATGGCACTGTTCCCCTTTCAAGCACTGTTTTGCTAGGAAGAAATGAATAATATAAACCAGTTTCATCAAAGTTAAACATGTCTTTGGACTCATAGACTTCAATGTGTGCAAGCAATTTTTCCTTTTCCAAACTTCCACAGTTGCAGAATCAACCCTGGAACTTTCTCCATAAATAACCCTATAAACAAGGTTATGCCTTTGTTTAAAGTTTTCAATCCAACCGTTTGATGCACAAAAATTGTCAAAGGCCAGTTTGGTAGCTATCACTTGTGCCTTTTCTCGCAATAAAACTCCATAATTAGAACATTTGCTGCCCTTGCACCCACAAACCACTCCTTTAAAAGTTTGTTTTTCATAATTTGATGCTCTGACATATTTTCGTTTTTTCACAAACTGCTCGTACTTCATAGCACTTTCTTCATTGGTTGAAGAATTTTTCACAATTGTATTGAATGTGGAAATTGAGATACCCAACCTATCCACAAGGAAGACACGTGTCCCAGTATATTNTTTTTCACAATTGTATTGAATGTGGAAATTGAGATACCCAACCTATCCACAAGGAAGACACGTGTCCCAGTATATTTATCGACACACTTAAAAATTTTGAGGTGTTCATCAATTGAAAACTCTTCTTTTACTACTGTCAGACATTTTACTACATGCCATAGTAAATTGGCTTGGCTGGAACAATTATATTACTCTCTTATTTCTTTGTATTAACAAACTTACCACACCACGGAATTAAACAAACAATTTATCAGCATGGAGAAAAAAAAACTAGCTATGGATGTGTAGGTATTCCAATAAGTGCAACTTCTTGTTGAAAGAAATCAAAGTAAACAATCTGCCTCTTCGTCGTGCACGATCAACTACCTTTGCAGAGCTTCAAACAGAGTACTGGGAACTACGAACACTAGTGTTGAGAGTACAGTGGCGCTGTCACGTGTTCTAGAGCAACTAAGTGGCCAACAACATGGCCTAGAGTTCCGAATGACAAGTGTTTCATCTATGATATTGCGAGCGTTGTAAACACTGATTGTACAGAACAGTTATATACACTTCTCCATGCTCAATCGTGTTCATAAAATAAACAAGTAAGCAACAATATTTAAAGTATTTTTTTCGTGCTGTTAACGTAAAGAAATAGTGTAATTAGCGGGAAAGATGTACATAGAATCAAATTGAGATAAAACAGTACCGAAAATAAATGGTGTAATTTGTGGGAAAATGTAAAAAGCGGTAATGCAAAAACGGGATTCTATTGCAATCTCCCTGGTGTACATAAGGATACAGTACCTAGTTTGCACACCTGCACAAGCGTGCTTATTCACAGACACCATTTTGGGTGACAATTTGCTGTGTCGTTGTCACAAGTCACATTGCCATCTGTGGAATAAATATGGCACAACCTGCTGTTGTAAACTCTGCAAAATTATATGAATTTTTGGTTTCCATGGGAAGAAAAAATGTCAGAATATTTTATGTCAGTATAGAATCTTGCCTTGATGTGTTTGTTAACGTGAATATATTCACAGTACGCCTAAAATCGTAATGCAAAATTTGTTAAAGTGAAATTTTAAAAAACCCATTGTAATGCATGGACTTTTGTTGGGACCAAAACACTTGTTTGTTATATTGAAATGTTCATTAATGTGATGGGTGTTAAAGTGGTGCTTCACTGTATAGGCAGCTTTATGTATGCTGCATAAGTATTAGTAGTTTTGTAGTGTTGTGTTAATTTCCTTGCTAGACTTAAAAATTTAAATTTTGTGATGGTAATGCATTTGTATTTTAATGTTTCTGTGATAATGAACACTGTGATGTTTTTGTACTATAGTAGCTATTTTGTTTATAATCCCCTTCCTGTTTCAGGTTATATCTACGCTGTTTGTCATAAGTTACGCCACACCTCTGTTCATGTCTATCATCGTACTTCTTGCCGTGATTTACATTTTCATTCAGGTTTGTAGATGTCTACTTCTTCATTCAAATTTGTGGATAAAATATGCTGGGGTATATGCACTAGCTATGTTTAGCAAGTCGTTAGCTATGCTTAGAATGTTGCGTTAAGATCAGGGACATAGGTGGTGCATGATGTATGCACCGTAACAAAAAATTCAGCCAGAGGGAAAATGATAAATAGAAACAAATTTAATCAGAGTACATATTTAGTATGCTAAGTTTCATAAAATAAACAAGTATTGAAATTTATTTGTAAAATGCAATGATAGTTTGTTTTATTTGATTAATTTTTGTAATTTAAATTTTATTCTTTGAAGCATGGGTGGGGATTTGCTCTTACCTCCCTCAAACCCTTGATAGTGATGTATTTTGTAGCATGTGACACAACATTCATGTGAATGGATTTTCANCTCTTACCTCCCTCAAACCCTTGATAGTGATGTATTTTGTAGCATGTGACACAACATTCATGTGAATGGATTTTCAGTTCCGAGTAGTGATTGTTTTTGTACATCCCATACAAAAAAATTTCTGTATTTTCCAGGATTTTCAGTGAAATATAAGTCCATTTCAAGAATAAAATAATAAAGTAGTCTCTCTCAATGTACCAATAAACCATATCTACAGTTAATTTTCAGTGGTCCCTACAAAATTGCTATACATATAAATAATGCTACATACTTTTATCATTTATNCTCTTACCTCCCTCAAACCCTTGATAGTGATGTATTTTGTAGCATGTGACACAACATTCATGTGAATGGATTTTCATTTCCGAGTAGTGATTGTTTTTGTACATCCCATACAAAAAAATTTCTGTATTTTCCAGGATTTTCAGTGAAATATAAGTCCATTTCAAGAATAAAATAATAAAGTAGTCTCTCTCAATGTACCAATAAACCAGATCTACAGTTAATTTTCAGTGGTCCCTACAAAATTGCTATACATATAAATAATGCTACATACTTTTATCATTTATNGATCTACAGTTAATTTTCAGTGGTCCCTACAAAATTGCTATACATATAAATAATGCTACATACTTTTATCATTTATCGGATATTGCATTGATAAAAATATATTTTGGTCCCATCATTTAAGATTTCCCACAATAATAGTTTTTAAGCTGGTTGTTTATGCAAACGTCTAAAAACTGGGTGTGAAATACATCAAGCGCGCTGCTGATTATGTGGTGTGCTGTTACTGCTGCTGCTCAGTTTAGCTGATGGTGTTGGCGACTCAGCCAACCAGTCTGGTATTT
The DNA here is from genome assembly GCA_002778355.1 of Clitarchus hookeri. Classification (NCBI taxonomy): domain Eukaryota; kingdom Metazoa; phylum Arthropoda; class Insecta; order Phasmatodea; family Phasmatidae; genus Clitarchus; species Clitarchus hookeri. Next base: position 30,994 of record NQII01006981.1, on the reverse strand, counting down.
TTCTCCCTTTACACGCCTGTGAAGAGGGAAAGCGGTTTCCTAGCAACCAACTTGGCATCCTTGCTTTCTCTCTCTCTCTCTCTCTGTCTGTCTGTCTGTCTGTCTGTCTGTATGTCTGTCTGTATGTCTGTCTGTGTGTCTGTCTGTCTGTCTCTCTCTGTCTGTCTCTCTCTTTTTTTTTTTTGTCTTTGTATCGTCCATGCACATTTNCTCTCTCTCTCTTTCTCTCTCTGTCTCTCTGTCTGTCTCTCTCTCTCTTTCTCTCTCTGTCTCTCTGTCTGTCTCTTTCTCTCTCTGTCTCTCTGTCTGTCTCTCTCTCTCTTTCTCTCTGTCTGTCTCTCTGTCTGTCTCTCTCTTTTTTTTTTGTCTTTGTATCGTCCATGCACATTTTTTCTTCCTCCTACAGGCCTTCTAGAGGGGAAGTTTTGTCTAGGAAAAAAACCTGCATTCTCTGTGTCTCCCTCTGCCACATGCACTTGCTTCCACCCCTTACTCGCCTGCCCACAGAGCAAGTAAAATTTTATCAATTTTATCTGTCACTCAAAATAGCATCTATCATCGCTAGTATTTCAAAGCAAATGGTTTTGCCTGAAAATGTAATGCAATATATTTTAACGAGGAATTAATTTTGCAAGGATGTTTTCTTTTGTTATTAAAGGTCGTTTTATCGCGTAAAGTTGGTGTTTAATTGTATCTGGCATAAAATCAACTTTATTAAAAACAAAATATTAATTTAACTCAATGGACAGCAAATTGTGAATGACATGATTTACCCAGAAGTGTATACTTGACCTCCTCGTGTCACCAAAAATTGTTTGAACATCAAGTGACTTATTTTATCAAGCAAAAAATTCATTTCCAGTAACTTCTTGCGAAGAGATTTGACGATTTATATTAATTTATTTCAATACACACACATTTTTTGAATAAACTGATATCCTCTAAAGGTGTATTTGACATCTTTTGTTGCCTAATAATGCATAAGAACTGAGCCTGAGTGCCGCGTAACTCACGACAGGCGTATGTGTACAAGAAATTCAGAGTACGTGTTTTTGAATGATTAATTTTGTAGACCCTAAAGAAATAAATTTTAATTGCCTTATTTATCCATTTCTGTCCCAAAATCACTAGTTTTTCAAAGTGAAATATTATTACCTAATTACTTCAACTATACATTTGCTATGTAAGCGTGGCATCGCCAAATACAGCCTGGATTGCGTAGGCTTCGGCTGTCATCAGTGGTACTTGGCAGAGCTGGTTTCCTCCCCTTAGAAGGCTGGCACGATGGGAGCAAGTTGCCTAACAACCAGTGTGATATCCTTGCACCCTCCCTCTGTGTGCCAAGGGGTTTGGAAGGGAGGGGTAGATTATTTCACTCCTCCCATGCTGGCTTCCCCTTCCCTGTCTGTCCAGCTGTGAACACACTGGCCGGCCGATAACCTGTCATAAGTTACGCCACACCTCTGTACATGTCTATCATCGTACTTCTTGCAGTGATTTACATTGTGTTTATTAGTTAATCTTTATTCACAGATAATGTACAGCTCTCACTATACTCAATACGAAGTCTAATAAGGTTAGAAGTTGTATTTTATTGATGTACATATCAGAACCCGCATCTACTGAAATCCCAGATGTATGGAAATTTTTTGACAGTTCCCTAAAAAGTTTTAGATAGGGAGTCCACTGTAGTAACTTTCAGGAAGAACACTTTTCTGGCAAAATAACATTTATTTGAGAAAATACCATAACCTTTTTCATGTGTCTACTTACCAGTGCTCGTAAGTCCTGTTACAAATACAGTACAGTTGAATTTTGATACACCATTTCCCATGTTTATCGTTTTCTGGTATTTTTAGTTTATTTTGCAGAGTCCTGAGAAACCTTTTTTCTTAGAACATCATTTACAAAGTCATCATAGTTCATTATTAATTTTTGTATAATTTTTTACTGTCCCATATAAAAGTTTCCATTCTAATCCTTTGAGCTTGCACTTCCTAAGTCTGTTGCATTATCTTTCACCTTACCTGTCACAAACACCTGGTTATCTGTCTGGGAACAATAATTAATTCAGGACACTTGTACACAGAATGGGTGGTTTGCTGACACACTGCACAAGATTTTGTTTTAGGTTCTGAACTGGTAATAAATACTGCCTTTAGTTGTGAGATTGTATGACTTTACTTCGTCAGCAATGGTTTCCGAGACATGTTATTTGCACTAACCTTATTTCCTACATCAAATTATGAGTTCAGAAACCTTAAGAATTGTGTCACTGCTGTCTGTACGTGAGTTTTCAAACTTTGTGAGCATACACACGTCCAATTTGCACATCAACACTGTGGCCAGAACAGGGTTATTGTTTGTGATATGCCCTAAGCCTCCCAGAGCACGAGCGTTCTCATTGAAGGTGTTGACAAACTGTTTGGCGGATTGAAGATTTGCAGAGTTGACAGCAGGCAGGTCCAGAATTCTGTTTATATATAGGATAGTGAGTTTCTTGATGTTTTGGTACTGGGATATGAGAAGTTTCCAANGCAAAAAATTCATTTCCAGTAACTTCTTGCGAAGAGATTTGACGATTTATATTAATTTATTTCAATACACACACATCTTTTGAATAAACTGATATCCTGTAAAGGTGTATTTGACATCTTTTGTCGCCTAATAATGCATAAGAACTGAGCCTGAGTGCCGCGTAACTCACGACAGGCGTAAGTGTACAAGAAATTCAGAGTACGTGTTTTTGAATGATTAATTTTGTAGACCCTAAAGAAATAAATTTTAATTGCCNCAGAGTACGTGTTTTTGAATGATTAATTTTGTAGACCCTAAAGAAATAAATTTTAATTGCCTTATTTATCCATTTCCGTCCCAAAATCACTAGTTTTTCAAAGTGAAATATAATTACGTAATTACTTCAACTATACATTTGCTATGTAAGCGTGGCATCGCCAAATACAGCCTGGATTGCGTAGGCTTCGGCTGTCATCAGTGGTACTTGGCAGAGCTGGTTTCCTCCCCTTAGAAGGCTGGCACGATGGGAGCAAGTTGCCTAACAACCAGTGTGATATCCTTGCACCCTCCCTCTGTGTGCCAAGGGGTTTGGAAGGGAGGGGTAGATTATTTCACTCCTCCCATGCTGGCTTCCCCTTCCCTGTCTGTCCAGCTGTGAACACACTGGCCGGCCGATAACCTGTCATAAGTTACGCCACACCTCTGTACATGTCTATCATCGTACTTCTTGCAGTGATTTACATTGTGTTTATTAGTTAATCTTTATTCACAGATAATGTACAGCTCTCACTATACTCAATACGAAGTCTAATAAGGTTAGAAGTTGTATTTTATTGATGTACATATCAGAACCCGCATCTACTGAAATCCCAGATGTATGGAAATTTTTTGACAGTTCCCTAAAAAGTTTTAGATAGGGAGTCCACTGTAGTAACTTTCAGGAAGAACACTTTTCTGGCAAAATAACATTTATTTGAGAAAATACCATAACCTTTTTCATGTGTCTACTTACCAGTGCTCGTAAGTCCTGTTACAAATACAGTACCGTTGAATTTTGATTCACCATTTCCCATGTTTATCGTTTTCTGGTATTTTTAGTTTATTTTGCAGAGTCCTGAGAAACCTTTTTTCTTAGAACATCATTTACAAAGTCATCATAGTTCATTATTAATTTTTGTATAATTTTTTACTGTCCCATATAAAAGTTTCCATTCTAATCCTTTGAGCTTGCACTTCCTAAGTCTGTTGCATTATCTTTCACCTTACCTGTCACAAACACCTGGTTATCTGTCTGGGAACAATAATTAATTCAGGACACTTGTACACAGAATGGGTGGTTTGCTGACACACTGCACAAGATTTTGTTTTAGGTTCTGAACTGGTAATAAATACTGCCTTTAGTTGTGAGATTGTATGACTTTACTTCGTCAGCAATGGTTTCCGAGACATGTTATTTGCGCTAACCTTATTTCCTACATCAAATTATGAGTTCAGAAACCTTAAGAATTGTGTCACTGCTGTCTGTACGTGAGTTTTCAAACTTTGTGAGCATACACACATCCAATTTGCACATCAACACTGTGGCCAGAACAGGGTTATTGTTTGTGATATGCCCTAAGCCTCCCAGAGCACGAGCGTTCTCATTGAAGGTGTTGACAAACTGTTTGGCGGATTGAAGATTTGCAGAGTTGACAGCAGGTAGGTCCAGAATTCTGTTTATATATAGGATAGTGAGTTTCTTGATGTTTTGGTACTGGGATATGAGAAGTTTCCAANCAGGTCCAGAATTCTGTTTATATATAGGATAGTGAGTTTCTTGATGTTTTGGTACTGGGATATGAGAAGTTTCCAAGCTACTGTGTAGTTTTCTGTTATAAATATTAGATTGTTTACTAACTGTAAATCTTCTCCCTTGAGGCATCCCAACAAATACATTAATTTCTCAATATTGGTTAATCCCTGATTGTCATGAATTGTCACCTGGTACAGCTGTGAGAACATGGGCCATTCATCCCACTGACAGTAAAAGGGTGGCAAATTAATTTTCGGCAGACGTACATTTGTAGACAGGGCGGCAAGAGAAGATGTGGAAGAAGCTTGTACAACATGAGAGGACAGAAATGAGGTTATGAGACATTGTGTGTCTGACAACTGGGCAAACAAGGACTCTTGCTTTGCGATAACCACAGTTTCGTCCAAATCCTCCAAGGGATCTGTTTGCAAAAGTTTGTTATAGTGTGTGTTTACTGCACCTTCAACAGCGTCTAGTTGTGAAGCAAACATATTCACTTCATGAACAACATTCAGCGTGACTTCTGGGGCCTTAATCACCGATTGTACCCTATCATTTATGTGTTTAAGCTTACTTTCTTGAAGCTTGAACTTAAGCAAAAATATNTTACTTTCTTGAAGCTTGAACTTAAGCAAAAATATTTTTAACCTCATGGCTAAGATCACATCAAACAAAATAACGGCAAAACATAAATAAACAAATATAATACATGTGTTTGGCAAAATGCTCGATGAGCTAATAAGTTATGTCGACATGTCTGACGCAACATAAATATATTTGCGAAAACACTCTTCAACACATAAGGAAGAAACAAGATACACAGACATGTAATTACTTAATTACTCACACCCACGTACCAAAAAATATCAATGAACGNCAAGGAAGAAACAAGATACACAGACATGTAATTACTTAATTACTCACACCCACGTACCAAAAAATATCAATGAACGAGAGACAAAGGAAACACCAAACCTTACATTTTCAATTAAAAATATCACCAAAACTGAATATTTCATTACTTAATAATGAAGAGGGGTGAAAGAAATCTTCATTTTATATGAGGATGCTTGAGTTGCGAGTGTGGATTCAGAGTGGTGGTGCTGTCACTTCTCACATGTGGTACACTTTACGTTTACACCGCGCACGTAAAAACCAACAAANATTCAGAGTGGTGGTGCTGTCACTTCTCACATGTGGTACACTTTACGTTTACACCGCGCACGTAAAAACCAACAAAACTTTATCACAATTACGCATCACAATCTCTGAATACGAAATCCAACCACGAAACCAAATGTTGCAAGATTTGATAAGCACTCATCTTACCCGAAGTTACTGCATCGCCATCTTTGTATTCACTGCTTGTCCTGGGAATGCTGCTGGACTACTTGCAAAATACTGGATACATGTGCGCTGCACACTGTATATTTCCACTCCTATGCACATGATATAGTACATGAGAATATATAACAGCGCTACTTTTCCCCTCTCGCCGACAAGTGAATGGCTATGCTAAGAAAGTCAGCCGCGTGATGCTGATAGAAAAAAANTGAATACGAAATCCAACCACGAAACCAAATGTTGCAAGATTTGATAAGCACTCATCTTACCCGAAGTTACTGCATCACCATCTTTGTATTCACTGCTTGTCCTGGGAATGCTGTGCCGGACTACTTGCAAAATACTGGATACATGTGCGCTGCACACTGTATAGTTCCACTCCTATGCACATGATATAGTACATGAGAATATATAACAGTGCTACTTTTCCCCTCTCGCCGACAAGTGAATGGCTATGCTAAGAAAGTCAGCCGCGTGATGCTGATAGAAAAAAAGAAAATTGTTAGAGGGGTGGAGTGGGACGATAGCTTTCAGGCTGGTNAGAAAATTGTTAGAGGGGTGGAGTGGGACGATAGCTTTCAGGCTGGTCTGTCAGCAGACAGGCAGTCTACATGTAAAGTTTTTGTTACCAAATAGTTATTTAAACACATGTTTTTAGAATAGTAATTAGATAAGAAAAGTAATGACAAGTTTACCGGTATGCATATTTCTGCTGAAGGTGTGATGTGCCACGAGACAAAGGCTTTTCATGTTTAAATACTGTGCGTCCTATGGTTGTACATATTTATGTCTTGCTGAGATTGTACCGGTCAACCTTGACAAGGGTCCCATTATCTGATGTCGCCAGTCCAGCGTAGCTGCGGCAAAGAGGAAGAGTTTCGCTGGGAAGCAAAATGGCTCAAGTTATGAATATAACGCCCACTGGATTTTATCACAGACAAGGATTTTATCACAGACAAACATCACAAATGTCAACCACGTGTCAAGGCATGTAGCCGAGTGATTGCTTTCATTCCGGCGCAACTTTAGCGGTTTAGTAATGTAAAATTATTGAATCGCGGGACACAAAAAGTAATTGTTAGGTGCAGATATATGTTGTTTATAACTTAAAAGCACCATGACTTGACTTGCACATTCAGTAGTTCTAAGTCTGCTGTAAAAAATCTTGGCTCGAGTTGATCTCTGTTGACTCCACTCAATTTTTTGAAACTCTACTCATCAGTAAAATATGTAATGTAAGTGACAGTGTGTGCATGTATGCAAGTAGGATAAACTGTGATAAACCTAGATTGTTAGAAAGCATGGCTTTGGTTATGTCACACTCTGATGATAATGCAGAATGTATAACTGCCCTAAAAATGCAAAATTCTCTATGTAGGTTTTTTTTNTTATGTCACACTCTGATGATAATGCAGAATGTATAACTGCCCTAAAAATGCAAAATTCTCTATGTAGGTTTTTTTTATTGTAGAGATTTTTTGTGGCTTCTTCGAGACAGTTGAAACGTCTAGAATCAATATCAAGGTCACCANTTTTTTTTTATTGTAGAGATTTTTTGTGGCTTCTTCGAGACAGTTGAAACGTCTAGAATCAATATCAAGGTCACCAATATTCTCCCATTTTGGAGAGAGCATAACAGGTATGTTTCCATTTTTAATTGTATGTCATTTTAAGGTATTATATTGTACTACAGCAGTATTCAGTCATGTGTTTACTTCAAAAAAAATTTTAAAATAATAGTTATGTATGTAGACTGCAGTGCCAAGAGTTCTCAGACCAAAGCCTGCCACACACTGAATTATTTTTCTTGCTATACTGTATGCTTGGGGCCTTGCCTATTGCAGTGTATGCTCACGCACTTGAATAACTGCTCACATGCAGTACTGTTGGCTGGACTATTTTTTACTAATTGAAGTGGTGCCATTTTCCCTGCAATTTTTGTTGCTGATTTCGCACCTCTTCCAATGAAATTAGGCAGTGTTGCCATGAGTACCTGATTCACATGTATTCAATGAATATTTTGTTAATGTTTTCTGGAGTAGTTATTTTATAAAAAAAATAACTAACAATGAAATGGAGTATTTGTTGTACTGTTAAATGTGAATGGAGAAAATGTCATACAAATTTTACCTTTCAAAGTATTAGACTGTGTACGATGTGAACACCAAAGTGATGAGGTATANGAGAAAATGTCATACAAATTTTACCTTTCAAAGTATTAGACTGTGTACGATGTGAACACCAAAGTGATGAGGTATACTTCTTGGTAGGTGTTGTATAACAATTTATGAGTATTGTGAGACCTGTGGAAACACATTAGTTATTTCCTTACCTCTTTATAACAGACAAATACACCAAAGCAGGATGGTCCACCTGCAAACTGTATAAATACATCTTTTAAATAGTCGGGCATTGCCGTAGGTAGTGCATAGTGCTGCAACAGTATTCCTTACCTTAACAAGGTTTTGTGTTTGATCCCAAGCTCTTTTCAATTTTTTTATCCAGTATGTTAACATTCACAATATTTTGGTGGACTTAATCAGTAAATCTGACTCATTTTAGTTAAATACTGTACTTAACATATAAACTTTCATTTGGTATTGACAAACTGAAAAAAAAATTGAACTACGGTATAAAAACCTTTTCTGTTCAAAATAAAAAAAAATTAAGATAATGTAATTAAAAAAATTTAACTGTAAATATTAACAGTTGTCAACTACATACAATGGGCGACAAGGCTCATATTCCATGGGGAAAAAACTCATAATATTTTCCATTGGTAAGCCACAAAAAATTCAGTATGCTGTGATCCTATACTTTCTTACCATAAGACTTTTCAGGGATTAGAAGCCAATTCCATAAGCCCGACTATGTTCTTTCACTCTACCGGGAATTTTTCACTATTTTCTGTGAATTTTGTGTAAATTTGTTAATATTTTGTGATCATGATCATTTTAATTCTCTACTCATTATACTTTTGACTTTGAATCGTGATTTGCACTCTTCTTTAATGCTTGCTTAACCACACACATAAAAGTAAAAGTATACCTCATTTATGCTGAAACAGGTGCTGCGTGTGCTGAAACGAAAAATAATTACTGGGTATACTGATATGAAACAAGCACATAGTGGACAGAAATAGAATAAGTTTTAGGTATGCCAAAATAAAATACTGCATTTACTCATGCACCACCCACACATTTTTTCTCAGAAATAAATTTGAAAGTACGGGCGTGGGTCTTAAAAAGGGATTATGGTTTTAGAGAGAATGCAGGACTGAAAATAGTGTATTTCCTATTTAATACTTTTCAGCAGACTGCCAAAAAATCATNGAGAAAATGTCATACAAATTTTACCTTTCAAAGTATTAGACTGTGTACGATGTGAACACCAAAGTGATGAGGTATATTTCTTGGTAGGTGTTGTATAACAATTTATGAGTATTGTGAGACCTGTGGAAACACATTAGTTATTTCCTTACCTCTTTATAACACNAAACACATTAGTTATTTCCTTACCTCTTTATAACAGACAAATACACCAAAGCAGGATGGTCCACCTGCAAACTGTATAAATACATCTTTTAAATAGTCGGGCATTGCCGTAGGTAGTGCATAGTGCTGCAACAGTATTCCTTACCTTAACACGGTTTTGTGTTTGATCCCAAGCTCTTTTCAATTTTTTTATCCAGTGTGTTAACATTCACAATATTTTGGTGGACTTAATCAGTAAATCTGACTCATTTTAGTTAAATACTGTACTTAACATATAAACTTTCATTTGGTATTGACAAACTGAAAAAAAAATTGAACTACGGTATAAAAACCTTTTCTGTTCAAAATAAAAAAAATTAAGATAATGTAATTAAAAAAATTTAACTGTAAATATTAACAGTTGTCAACTACATACAATGGGCTACAAGGCTCATATTCCATGGGGAAAAAACTCATAATATTTTCCATTGGTAAGCCACAAAAAATTCAGTATGCTGTGATCCTATACTTTCTTACCATAAGACTTTTCAGGGATTAGAAGCCAATTCCATAAGCCCGACTATGTTCTTTCACTCTACCGGGAATTTTTCACTATTTTCTGTGAATTTTGTGTAAATTTGTTAATATTTTGTGATCATGATCATTTTAATTCTCTACTCATTATACTTTTGACTTTGAATCGTGATTTGCACTCTTCTTTAATGCTTGCTTAACCACACACATAAAAGTAAAAGTATACCTCATTTATGCTGAAACAGGTGCTGCATGTGCTGAAACGAAAAATAATTACTGGGTATACTGATATGAAACAAGCACATAGTGGACAGAAATAGAATAAGTTTTAGGTATGCCAAAATAAAATACTGCATTTACTCATGCACCACCCACACATTTTTTCTCGGAAATAAATTTGAAAGTACGGGCGTGGGTCTTAAAAAGGGATTATGGTTTTAGAGAGAATGCAGGACTGAAAATAGTGTATTTCCTATTTAATACTTTTCAGCAGACTGCCAAAAAATCATTATACATCCAGAATTTCGGTAGATGAGGATCTGACATGTACATTAATAAAGTATAACTTTTAACCACATTAAACTTCAGTAATATGTAAAAGGGACAGAAGCACAAGTAGTGAACCTAGGGGCCAGGTGGTAAACTAAGGTGCGGCAGGAAAATTGAAATGTTGCCGGTATAGTTGTTGAGTATTGTTTTGGAGTTGTGATTATCTTATATTGAGGCATGGGGGCTGCCTGTATTTTATTATAAATTCAGCTAAATTCCAGCGTCTAAGTTCTGAGCTGTTGCTTGAAGGTGGTGGGGCTCTTACAACTCTGGTACTGTAGCAGGAGTCTGTTGTGTGATGCTGCATGTGCTACAACTGGTTGTCTTTGTAAGTTGTGGATGTGAGCAGCTATGACTTGTTTAGTGTCTGCTCTGTGGCAATTCTTTAGCTGCCTGAGTGTGTTGGTGGCGAGGCCTATGTATTCTGCATTGCAGTGTTGGCACTAGCTGATAAATCAGATTTTTTGTGGCAGTTATACAACAGTCGGACCCCAATTTTACAAGGCCTTGCGGTTACTGAAAATAGCGTTGCAAAATTGATGTCCTCGCAAAATGACTGCAGGCAGATTTTGACTCTCCCAAAAACCCAAAAAGTTCGTTATGTGTGTTTTTCATATTAGGTCCTTTTTTGATCATCTCTGGTGTAAAAATAACAAGTTTTTTTTTTAATGAAATGTTGAATTATTTTAATAGACAAATGTCACCCAAATAAAATTACACCCTAGAACAGTAAATACAACCATCCTTAGTCACAGAAAAAAGTAAACATTGGGTGCGAAGTTACTTTAAGCAAACGCGAAGTCCATTTCTAGTAGCTTCTTGCAGAAAAATCAATCTATTAATGAAATATTAATTTACGCTAGTAGACCAACATCTTATGAATAAAATTACACCCTAAAATGGTTTCTACAATTTTCCCTTGTCGCAAAAAGAAAGAGGAAACATTGAGCGCTGTTATTTTACTTTAAGCAAGTGTGAAGTTATTTTCCAGCAACTTCTTGCAGAAAAATCAATTAATATTTTTATGAAATATTAATTTATTTCATTAGGCAGACGTGTCCCGAATAAAATTATACCCCAAAACACTATATACGACTTTCCCTTTTCACCAAATAAGCATTAACACAGTAGTGCGCACTCATTGTGCATACATCAAGTATACAGTACAACATCCATATTTAGACATTTATCACACTGGCACAGTTGGTTTATTGTACAGGTAGGTGTGATGTCTACCTCAGAAGTGCCGACATCATAAAATATTATCTGTTATGATAGGTCGGGCCTAGAAATTTTTGCGAACGTGAAATACTNTCAGAAGTGCCGACATCATAAAATATTATCTGTTATGATAGGTCGGGCCTAGAAATTTTTGCGAACGTGAAATACTAAAGAAATTATGCTTATTCGCAAAATTTTGTAATAATTCCATTATTTGTGAAACGTAGACAAAATTTCTTATTCAAGTGTATCTAAAACCATAGTGTGAGCGTCTTTCACCATGAAAACTGTTGCAAACATTTTATAATTTCTCGTTGGTTATATAGCATTATCTCTCATTTACTTCACAAATGTGCGGGTAACAAAACTATTTGTGTGGTGATCACGTTGTTGACTATAAAAACGTAAACAAAAGTTTACGTCACGACAACAATTCATAGATTGATTGGTAGAGATAGAAAGGTTATTGTTGCACGTACAATTCAATATATATTATAGTACGACAGACAAGTATTTTTTTTGTGGAATGTAATAACTATGCACTAAACATGTGCGCGGAATTTGTGAACACTGCCTACTACTCCTCTTCTGTGCTTTGTGGTTAGGTTCTTAACATCTAGCAAAGACAACATTTGCAACTATTGAGCAAGGTTGGTTATTGTAGTCAACTGCTTGCATCGCAAAACAGGTTAAGAATGCCAGAAATAGCAAATGTTTTAGATTGTGGCTGGGAGTTTGAAAGTAAAGGTTTTTTTTTATTTTATAAATTGACGAAAGTGCAAAACTGCGATGTAAATGTTGTGTGGGCAGGAAAATACACGTTCTTAAACACTGGCATTCCGTATGCACTGTGATTTAGTGATTGTGAAGAGCATAAAAAATAAAAAGACAAGTGCATTGGAAACTAATTTGTGTAAATTTCATATTGTCAAGAAACGGTTTTACTATGTAAGGAGTTTTTTGATTTTATCAGTAATAAAATATTTACTAGTATTTTATAGTTAGGNTCAGAAGTGCCGACATCATAAAATATTATCTGTTATGATAGGTCGGGCCTAGAAATTTTTGCGAACGTGAAATACTGGAGAAATTATGCTTATTTGCAAAATTTTGTAATAATTCCATTATTTGTGAAACGTAGACAAAATTTCTTATTCAAGTGTATCTAAAACCATAGTGTGAGCGTCTTTCACCATGAAAACTGTTGCAAACATTTTATAATTTCTCGTTGGTTATATAGCATTATCTCTCATTTACTTCACAAATGTGCGGGTAACAAAACTATTTGTGTGGTGATCACGTTGTTGACTATAAAAACGTAAACAAAAGTTTACGTCACGACAACAATTCATAGATTGATTGGTAGAGATAGAAAGGTTATTGTTGCACGTACAATTCAATATATATTATAGTACGACAGACAAGTATTTTTTTTGTGGAATGTAATAACTATGCACTAAACATGTGCGCGGAATTTGTGAACACTGCCTACTACTCCTCTTCTGTGCTTTGTGGTTAGGTTCTTAACATCTAGCAAAGACAACATTTGCAACTATTGAGCAAGGTTGGTTATTGTAGTCAACTGCTTGCATCGCAAAACAGGTTAAGAATGCCAGAAATAGCAAATGTTTTAGATTGTGGCTGGGAGTTTGAAAGTAAAGGTTTTTTTTTATTTTATAAACTGACTAAAGTGCAAAACTGCGATGTAAATGTTGTGTGGGCAGGAAAATACACGTTCTTAAACACTGGCATTCCGTATGCACTGTGATTTAGTGATTGTGAAGAGCATAAAAAATAAAAAGACAACTGCATTGGAAACTAATTTGTGTAAATTTCATATTGTCGAGAAACGGTTTTACTATGTAAGGAGTTTTTTGATTTTATCAGTAATAAAATATTTACTAGTATTTTATAGTTAGGNAAGAAACGGTTTTACTATGTAAGGAGTTTTTTGATTTTATCAGTAATAAAATATTTACTAGTATTTTATAGTTAGGCTGTGGATTTGTGTTGGGAGTAATATTGTACTGAACAGGATTTAATTAAAATGTTATGAACAAAAGCTGTATGTGGGTGATGTAAAAATCTTGTAAAGTTCAAACAGTAATCAATGTTCTGGGGTAGTTTTAAATGTCTCAATGAAGTACAAGATTTATCGCACAAAAAATGACTGTGACTTGACAATGTGTGTTATATGACAAGTGTGCTGTTGTAAGGTTGTCCTTTCATCCTTATCGTTTAATATTTTTTAATGTTTTCTACTTGAATATATACGGATTAAAATAATGAATAAAAAATTCCATTTAGTTTCAGTAAATTTGTTACAAAAACAAAAGCATTTTTTTTGCTATAAAATTTATTTGACAAAATAAAAATATTTTTTTGATGAAATCGTAAAATTTTAAGGACTAAATCAGTTAATTTTATTTACAGTAAAAGTGGGGCCCTAATGACATGCTCTTATTTCCCAGTTTTAAAAATAAATTAATTTTTTTAATGATTTATACACAAACACAAATTGGTATACAATATCCAAACACCGCGCGCACAATAACTGCCTAACTAAAATGGTGAACCAATCTCGACACTAAGGGCTGAAGGGGCAAAGGTGGGGGTGGGTAACGCATGCTGTTATTGGTCTGCCTTATTGCTGTGCACGCTATAGTGGACTGCTGCTGTTACCAGTCCCCACGAGAGATAAGCAGGCGGAGACTAGTGTGGTGTGGGAGAGAGTGTGTGGACAGAATGTCTTTGTGATGTCATGTGTCATGCAATGCAGGGCAGGCTAACCTTCATGCGCTACAGTATCAGAGTTGTGCGAACCCTACCACCTATAAGCAATAGCTGAGAACTCAGACGCTGGTAATTAGCTCATCAATTTATAACAAAATCGAGGCAGCCGCCAGGCCTCAAAATAAGATAATCACAGCTCCAAACCACACTCATCAGCTATACTCAGAAATTTTCAATTTTACCCCCAGCCCTAGTTTGCCATCTGGCCACTAGATTTACTACCAACAGCGCCCTTCCACCAAATTGCAGTGTCCTACAACTCGCCGCCTGATGAAGCTGGCCTAGCCAGCAAAACATTGCGATCACGCAACCGCGTGAAAAATGTCATCTTTCTTTGTGTGTGCCTGTCAACAAGTACTAGACTATGAGTTCTTGNCGATCACGCAACCGCGTGAAAAATGTCATCTTTCTTTGTGTGTGCCTGTCAACAAGTACTAGACTATGAGTTCTTGAATTCCTATCCTTGTATATATTTTTGTATTTAAAGTAAGTGCATTATGCACGCTTGTTTATAAAATGATGCAATCCATGAACACAACCATTCACCACAATCCTAATTGAAAAATTACCTTCCAACTAGATTTGGGGTTACCAAAAAAAACAGTTTCATGCAGCACAAGNAAAATTACCTTCCAAGTAGATTTGGGGTTACCAAAAAAAACAGTTTCATGCAGCACAAGAAATTCAAAACACACAAGTTCGCTATCCATACTTATTACACTATGACATGTTCAAACAAATAATTCGTCATGTGGGTGGGAAGAGATAATTAAATGCTTCATAACAGAATGTCCGATGTAAGCCTACCTTAGACATTGCAAGATTTCGCTATCACTCCAAATTACCTCAGCATACCAGTTTCAGTTAACAATAATACAACCCTGATATTTTATCACCTTAGGCTAGAAACCATATTTTAAATAAATTTTTTAACCATAATTTTTTTCCGGTTTTGATTTGTTATTTTTACATTTTTTTGTNCAGCATACCAGTTTCAGTTAACAATAATACAACCCTGATATTTTATCACCTTAGGCTAGAAACCATATTTTAAATAATTTTTTAACCATAATTTTTTTCCGGTTTTGATTTGTTATTTTTACATTTTTTTGTGGTGAGGGGAGTCCTCATAAATTTTCTGTGCTTTCCAAATTTGCAACTTGTAAGTTCGTCCGTCGACTGTAGGATTAATTCTAATGTTAACAACACTGCAACTTTTAAGTTAAGAGACTTAATACTTGAAAATCTCGGTCTCTTTTTGGAAAAGGAAGAAAATAGTGTATTTCTGTTGTACATAATTTCATTCAGAAATTTTCTGTTATTTTATTGAGTTGTTTATATGTCCATAATATAATATTAATTTTGTGTATTTTTCTCAGGTGCTAATTAGTGTTTCTCCAACTCCATAAATTTGAACCCAATTTCCCCTAATATTTACGGGTATGATAAAATTGATTGTACCTAGAGTACTCTTAATGATGATAAACTTTTTGTGGAAGTGTGTTTGTGGTTACAGTTTGTTGTTTTATCAGGTGCCACTACCATTCGTGCCTATGGCCTGCAGCAGACGTTTGAGAAAGAGTCCGAGGAGACAGTTGACCTGAACCAGATGTGCTACTATCCTGGCACGATTGCTAACAGGTGTGTTGTTCCCCTCGTGGATGCAGAATTTTTTGGAAATGGCATCCTTGTAGTTCAGTGCATTTGTCCACACGTTTCATTATGTTCCTAGCAACCGATTTGCTATATCTGTAGTTAGGGCCCCACTTTTGCGGTAAATAAAATGAGCAGATTTTCTCGTTCAAATTTTACCATTTTGTCAGAAAAGTATTTCCATATCTTCAAATAAATTTTATAGCAAAAAAATGCATACATTGTTATTAGAACATGAATCTGTTGTTTCTGTAATGATTTCACTTGAACTCAAGAAATTTGTATTAATTCTTTTAAATCTGTGAATATTTAAGTGGAAAACATTAAAAAATATTTAAAGATAAGGATGAAAGGACAACCGTACGAGAGCACACTTGTCATGATGCACATATTGTGTCACGTCGCAGTAATTTTTGTGCGATAAATTTTTTGCTTTATTGAGACATTCAAAACTGCCCAAGAACATTCAGTTTTACAAGTTTTAACATCACCCACATACAGCATAACAAAATTTTAATTTTAATTAAATCCCTGCAACCTAACTACAAAATACTACTAATATTTTATTATTGATAAAATAAAAGTGCACCTCAGATAGTAAAAATCTTTCTACAAAGAAGTGGCAGAAACCTATTTATTTTTGTTCTCTTGGCTATGTGAAAATTACACAAATTTGCTTCCAATGCAGTTATCTTTTTATTTTTTTGTCCACTATAACTAAATCACTGTGGATATGGCACGGTAGTGTTTGAGCATGTCTCTTTTCTCACTCACTCACTCAATGTTTACATCACAGTTTCGCAATTTCGTCAGTTTATAAAATAAAATTAAAANAGTTTCGCAATTTCGTCAGTTTATAAAATAAAATAAAATAAACATTCAAATTCCCGGGCACAATCTAAAACAGAAACCATATTTGGCATTCGTAACTGATTTTGTGATGCAAGCAGCAGACTACAATCACCACCCTCGCTCAATAGTTACAAATGTCGTATTTGCTATTTTTCAAGAACCTAACCACAAAACACAGATGGTGGTTAAAGTCACATTGTTTACAAATATCATGCAAATGTTTAGTGCGTAATTATTACTATCCACGAAAAAAATGTATTCATCTGTGTTACATATACCTATGTACTAGTTACTTTTGTCATATCACCAACATTTTTGGTTAGAAATGTTGGTTTATAAATAAAATGCACGTAGGCGTTATTCTGCTTGTGAACTACCACTATAACGATTCGGCTCAATATATATCAAATTGTGTGTGTAACGATAATCTTTCGACTTTGCTACCAATCAATTTATAAACTGTTCTCATGGCAAATGATTTTGTTTATGATTTTTACATTTTTATAGTCTACAATGTGATCACCATGCAAATAGTTTTGTTATCTGCACGTATGTGAAGTAAGTTTGAGATAATTCTGTATAACAAATGGAGAATTGTAAAACTTAATTTTTGTAAGAGTTTTCACGGTAAAAGAAGCTCACTGTGGTTTTAGATACACTTAAACAAGCAATTTCGTTGATGTTTCACGAGTACAAGAATTATTACACAATTTTGCGAATAAATATAACTTCTTAG
The DNA here is from genome assembly GCA_002778355.1 of Clitarchus hookeri. Classification (NCBI taxonomy): domain Eukaryota; kingdom Metazoa; phylum Arthropoda; class Insecta; order Phasmatodea; family Phasmatidae; genus Clitarchus; species Clitarchus hookeri. The sequence goes on along the minus strand of NQII01006981.1, from coordinate 13,530 downwards.
TATTTTGCTTTATTTTGCATTTGCGAAAATTTGTACGCCCTATCTATAGTGATATTNCTTTTTATTTTTTTGTCCACTATAACTAAATCACTGTGGATATGGCACGGTAGTGTTTGAGCATGTCTCTTTTCTCTCTCACTCACTCACTCAATGTTTGCATCACAGTTTCGCAATTTCGTCAGTTTATAAAATAAAATAAAATAAACATTCAAATTCCCGGGCACAATCTAAAACAGAAACCATATTTGGCATTCGTAACTGATTTTGTGATGCAAGCAGCAGACTACAATCACCACCCTCGCTCAATAGTTACAAATGTCGTATTTGCTATTTTTCAAGAACCTAACCACAAAGCACAGGTGGTGGTTAAAGTCACATTGTTTACAAATATCATGCAAATGTTTAGTGCGTAGTTATTACTATCCACGAAAAAAAAAATGTATTCATCTGTGTTACATATACCTATGTACTAGTTACTTTTGTCATATCACCAACATTTTTGGTAAGAAATGTTGGTTTATAAATAAAATGCACGTAGGCGTTATTCTGTTTGTGAACTACCACTATAACGATTCGGCTCAATATATATCAAATTGTGTGTGTAACGATAATCTTTCGACTTTGCTACCAATCAATTTATAAACTGTTCTCATGGCAAATGATTTTGTTTATGATTTTTACATTTTTATAGTCTACAATGTGATCACCATGCAAATAGTTTTGTTATCTGCACGTATGTGAAGTAAGTTTGAGATAATTCTGTATAACAAATGGAGAATTGTAAAACTTAATTTTTGTAAGAGTTTTCACGGTAAAAGAAGCTCACTGTGGTTTTAGATACACTTAAACAAGCAATTTTGTTGATATTTCACGAGTACAAGAATTATTACACAATTTTGCAAATAAATATAACTTCTTAGTATTTTGCTTTATTTTGCATTTGCGAAAATTTGTACGCCCTATCTATAGTGATATTTATCCAAATGCATTTTGCCTCTGAACTGCCTGACAATTCCTTGGTAATTTTCAGCATCTTAGGTTGTTTAAAAAAAACAGGCTCCTAATTATTTGTCACTTAGACTTGGTGCACCAGATACCAGTTTTTGTAGAATGCAGAATAGCTTCGATAAGGAGATATATGTTTCCAACACTCTGTGTGGTAATTTTGACCACGTAGAGCTACTTGGTGAAATCATGCCTTATTTCTGAAAAACCATCTGAAATGCAAATGTTCACAAGAATGATGGATTTAAATTGTTCACAATTTTGCATGTGTTTATTCTTAGTCTCAGTTTCAGACTATGGTAAACTTGCATTTAATATACAGTAGTGAAATTTCAGCATTTCCCCCACACAGCACACAGCTTACCCATCACACTACTTTCTGTATCTGAGGAATTCATATCCCTAACTTCCCTTAGTTACTGTACCTTCTCCACAAAACACTATCCTTGCAGAATGTGCAGGAATCGAGTTAGCGCTACAAACAAAATATGCACACACTAAATACTTGCCATTGTGCAGTCTTTTATTCAGTGCATTACTGCATTTGCATTTTGCATCATGAACACCATTTTTACCATATGGACTACGCACTGCCAGCAAAAATCATGGCACTGTCTGCCATTGGCATTACAATTGCAGTGAAACCTCTATTATTCGTTTTTAAAGGGACCTACTCAAAAAAACTCAGCATGCGGGAAAACTCAACATCTGGACCACTCTCCTCAAAAAGTCTAACCTAACCTCAAAAAAATTTATTTTCATCCTTGGGTATACTAAGTTGATTGCCTGTAATGAACAGTGGGCATATCTTAAATACTGGATGAAAAATCATATTTCAATCATTTAATATAAGTATTGTATTATAAAATATTGAAATGCACTTAATTTCGAAAATCTGCCAAATGTAAAAAAAGTGGCGAAAATCAAACAAAATTTATTAAAAACAATAATTTAAAATAGAAACTGTTAAAATATGGCAATGTAATAATTATTATTTGGTAACTTCAGTTTTAAGTTGTTGGCAACACTGTGTAGTGTTTTGTTTTTTTCTAGTTGATAAATATATAACGGTCAACATTGTTGTATCAGTTTTGCTGTTAAAGTATAATAAAACATTTCGTTTTTTAAAAGCCTTTATTCATTAAACCTCAACAGGTTATGGGCCCAGACACATAGTTCTGCATAGAATCTGTGAAGGGGTAGAAATATCGGCGAAAATATTGGTGCCGGCCCGCGATAAAAGTGAGGTTATACGTGACCG